>QJSC01027462.1:102992-169095 GCA_003697955.1 Calidris pygmaea | reverse complement strand
GACGCTGTCGCAATCGCGTGACGAAGAGCACGATTTTGTATTTGTTGTGGTTTGCTGGAGGCTGGAAATGAAGAGCGGCGAGAGGAACCGGTGGGAGGCTGAGCTGGGCTTTGAAAAAGCTGCTGCAGGCATGCAAATGCTGACTTTGTGGAGAATTTGCTGAAGCTGCATCCATGGACAAACAGCCAGAGTCCACGCAGCCGGTGGCGTGGTCCATCCCTGCGTTTGTGCGGGCAGCTACAGGGGTTGGACGACGGTGGATGGAGATGGTGTGTGCTCACAGGGACTGAGGTTATGGACCTGCATTTAGACATTTCTGGGTGTAGGATCGGCTTTACTGGCTCTCTGGTCGTTCTGGTTATTTATCTCGTTCTCATCAGTCTGTCTCTCAATCAGCTTTGCTGGTGGCTTAATTAATTTTCAGCAGTGCTAACCCCTTCGCGGTCGAAAATTACTATCTGAAGCTGAAGGTTGGGTCACTGGGAGCTTCAAGTTAAAACTCCTTAACAGTTATAATTGCAGTCCTGGGGGAACTGACAGCAAATCACTTCCTTTCTTAAATACATGCAATTTGGGGTTTTTCTTTTTGTCCCTGGACTTGAGAATTGGCTTTTTTTTTAAAGTCATATAATTAAGTCTTGGTGGCGTGCTGTGAGCATTTTAGCAAGAGCCCTGCAGCGCAGGTTCGCTCGGGCAGGAAGCACGTTCCCTGCCTTGTGAGTTCAGACAGAAGCCGGTTGTAAAGATGGGTCCAGTCCTCTTCTGTATATTCATCAGTGACCTGGATGAAGGGATGGAATGTACCCTCAGCAAGTTTGCTGACAATACAAAACTGGGAGGGGTGGTTGACATCCTGCGAGACCTGGACAGGCTGGAGAGTTGAGCAAAGAGAAACCTTGAAGAACTTCAACATGGGCAAGTGCAGGGTGCTGCACCTGGGGAGGAATAACCCCCTGCACCAGGACAGGCTGGGGGTGACCTGCTGGAGAGCAGCTCTGAGGAGAAAGACCTGGGAGTCCTGGTGGACAACAGGATGCCCATGAGCCAGCAATGGGCCCTTGTGGCCAAGAAGGCCCATGGCATCCTGGGGGGCATCAGGAAGAGTGGGACCAGCAGGTGGAGGGAGGTCATCCTGCCCCTCTGCTCTGCCCTGGGGAGGCCCCATCTGGAGCACTGGGTCCAGTTCTGGGTTCCCGAGTTCCAGAAGGACAGGGAACTGCTGGAGAGGGGACAGCAGAGGGCTACAAAGACGATGAGGGGCCTGGAGCATCTCTCTTATGAGGAGAGGCTGAGGGACTTGGGTCTCTTTAGTCTAAAGAAGAGAAGACTGAGGGGGGATCTGATCAATGCTTATAAATACTTAAAAGGAGGGTGTCAAGAGGATGGGGCTGTTTTTTTATCAGTGGTGCCCAGGGATAGGACAAGAGGGAATGGACACAAACTTGAGTATAAGAAGTTCCATCTAAACACGAGGAGGAACTTCTTTCCTGTGAGGGTGGCAGAGCTCTGGAAGAGGCTGCCCGGGGAGGTGGTGGAGTCTCCTTCTCTGGAGACAATCAAACCCCACCTGGACATGTTCCTGTGGGACCTGCTCTGGGTGGCCCTGCTTTAGCAGGGGGTTGGACTAAATGATCTCCAGAGGTCCCTTCCAACCCCATGTGATTCTGTGATTCTGTATCTCTTCTTTGGGTGATACCTATAAAGACCCGCCCGTGTGTATTTTCATTTTACTGCAGGAGGACGCTTCTACATATTCAGAAAACTAATTTCTCTCCTTGGTGGGAGAAAATTTCGCTTACATTTGCCTAAAATTAAAAGCTCTGCTTCTGTAACCGAGCGTGGGAATTTTATATATTTCTGGTAGTTTGTTTCTGCTGCAGAAACAAGTTGAGCAGCAGATCCCCCGGAGGTGCAAAATGGTATTCCATGGAGCCCTTGGAGGAGACAAAAAAGGGAGCAACGTGGCTGTTTTAGGAGTATCTGGTGTCTGAATTGGTGGTTGTGCTGGGAATGGCTGTGAAGTCCGACCGTGCACCGAGGACGCGTGTCCTGCTCATTGGGAAAACACTGCTCATTTCATGGGCAGACAGAGGTCTGGTCCTTCATTAAGAAATAGGCACGTTTTTATGAGTCTTTAGTGTCTCAGTGGTTATTATTAGTGATATTTGAAAAGGGCAGAAATGAATGGATGGGGAACATATGGGAGGCACCATCTCCAGCACTTGTTTCACCAGAGTTGGGACCGTTTGGGCTGAAATACTTAAATAATCTGAACACGGGTGAGAAATGTTGAGTCAAGTCTTTTTTAAATGGTCCCGGCAAAATCCAACCTCACTTACTTCACCTCTAAAGGGTGGAGAGGGCAGCCTCTATGACACTACTTTATGACAGTAAAGGGGCCGTGAAGAATGTGTGTGAGGTCTTTGCTTTAGATACTTTTGCTTCGGGTCACTTCCAAAAGCAACTGCCACAGGAAAATTCAAGGTGCTTTGCAGTTTGCTGGAGGTTTCTCCTAATTCCCACCAGATTATACTGTGATGCTTTTTCTTCTGGAGGGAAGGAACCATCACCTTAGCGTTGGTGGGACACACACCAGAATAACCGTGTGAGCTCGTTTGCTGGTGTGCACGGCAGAGGTGGCACAGTGCGGGGTTCTGAGGTCCCTCAGCTGTTGTTAGAGCAAGGAGAAATCATGACTCCTTGAAGAAGGAGCACGGCTTTCCTCATCCTTCTTGGTGACAACAAGCTTTGGTAGCTGCTGGTGAAGAGTATCTCTGTCCCTGGATGTGATCCTGAGCACCTGGTTGTAGGTGGCCCTGCTTGAGCCAGAGGGTTGGAGTTAGATGAGCTTCCCACCTCAAGTGGTCTGTGACTTTGAAGTTGGGTGTCTTCATGGCTGGGATGGCAACCGTTGGAGCTCGGTGGGTCTTGGAGGTTGTGGCCAGTAGGGTAGGAGAACAGGGCTGGAGTCAGAGCTGAGCCTACGTATTGTCTGCTCCGTGTTGTCCACAGCTTTGTGTCACTCCTTGCCTTCACGGTGTGCTTTTGCAGCAGGCGAGGGGACCCTGCGTTGCGGTGAGCGTGGATTCACAGGGGAGCGGAGAAGCCCGTGCACAGAGCTGGTTCACCTCCAAGGCTGGTGACGGGAGAGGCTGTGCTGGCCTGTGCCGTGGTCCGGAAAGCCCTGCGTGCCTTCTGGCAAGTAACCACCTTTCCCTCCCTCCTAGAATGGCAACAAGGAGAGCTCCCTTGACATGCTGGGCACGGACATCTGGGCTGCCAACACCTTTGAGTCCTTCAGGTAAGCTGGTTTTAAAATTGTCTAAGCCTCTCTTAGCCTTTGCCCGCGTGTCCGTCACGCGTCAACTAAGTGCCAGTGAGTCTCCTGCCAAAACTCATGTCACTGCTCCTCCTCCCCACCCCCATTGAGCCTCCCCATCCCCATTAAGCACAATCAATCTACTTAAAGTATCCCGCATGCTTAGGGGAGGCCATGGATGGATTTGGAGGCCAAATATCTGAAACCAGTACTTGTAATCATCCGAAAACTGTGCAGGCAAGACCAGAGAAGTTGTGGCTGCCCCATCCCTGGAGGTGTTCAAGGCCAGGCTGGATGAGGGGATGAGGCGTTGAGCAACCTGGTCTAGTGGGAGGTGTCCCTACCTGTGGCAGGGGGGTTGGAACTAGATGGTCTTTAAGATCCCTTCCAACTGAAACCATTCTATGGAGACTTGATGCAGCTCTGAGCTACTGCTCCAGGATTTTACTCCTCCATTAATTGGCGGTGCAGTCATGCATTGACTTTGCTGCTGCTGGGAAGAGCTCTTCAGCTGCTGCTTCAACATGGGGAGAGCAGTGAAATCTGCTCTCTGTCCAGTTTTATGCATATTTCTCTCTGTTCCTGGAGCACTGCAAGAGTCTGCAGGGGTTGAGTTCCCACCTGGGACTTGCTCCTGGCCTTTGGAGTGGGCAGGTGGTGCAGGACCAGAGAGAACATCTCCATTGCATGGACCAGACCACTCCATGTTGTGAAGCAGAGAGCAAGTACAGCTGGCAAGGTGTGTGCTGCATCATGCTGCATCATACCTGAAAGTTATGGGTTTAGAGCAACCAACAAGGGCTCAGCATCTCCAAAAAGAACCCAGAAGAAATGAAAAGAAACATGATGCAGCAGCATGAAGGTTGGAATCCCCCAACCACATGCTCTGCAGCAGGGAGTGCTTCTTCCAGAAGTACCACCTTCTCTTGTCTGCAGGCTCCGATGTGCCCTCTGCTCTTCAGCCTGTTGGTGTTTAATTAGCAGTGGACTTTCTTTCTTTGTCTTTCCCTGTTTTTCTCTCCTAGTGGTGCGACGTGGGACTTGCAGCCTGAAAAATTAGATTTCACCCAATTTCACAGGAAACTGCGAAACACCTCAAAACACCCGCTGCCTCACATAGACAGAGAAGGGTGAGTGCCGTGCGCGCGATACCGTGTGCTCTCCAACGATGTCTCTAACTTCTTCTTTGCAGAGGGAATGCTAGTTTGGTGGCACAACTCAAGTGGAGGACGTGGGGAAGAGAATTCAGGAAGAAATTCTTACAAAGAAATTCTTTGGTGTGAGGGTGGTGAGAGCCTGGCCCAGGTTGCCCCGAGAAGCTGTGGCTGCCCCATCCCTGGAGGGGTTCAAGGCCAGGTTGGAGGGTTCTTTGAGCAACCTGGTCTGGTGGGAGGTGTCCCTGCCCAGGGCAGGGGGTTGGAACTGGATGGTCTTTAAGGTCCCTTCCAACCCAAACCGTTCTATGATTTTAAGAGGAGCTGGACCATGTATGAGGTTTGGGGGATGCTGTGGTCAGTCTCTCTGGCTCCTCTGTCATCCAGTTCTGGGCTGGAGCAGAGCTGCTCACTGTATTTTGCATTGCTTGGTAGAGATCTGTCTTTAAACCATGCTGGATCCAAGCCTACTTGATCCAGGTCTTCCAAATTTACACATCTCAACATTGGAGGAAAGATCCTGGCTTAGCGATGATCCCAGTTACAGTTCCCACAAGTGACAGGGTTCCTTTTTCCCAGCAAGACTTCAGGGAAGGAGAGAGCATCAGCTGGATGAGTGTAGATCCAAGAGTTCATCTCCTCTCTGCTAGCAGTAAAACATCTTCATTGAACAGCTCCAGGCTATATTACCTGTCCTGTTATCCCAAATTCTGACAAGGTTTTAACTCATCCCTGACAAAACTTGCTGCAAAATCTCTGCTAAAGAAAAAAGAGTAATAACTCCATATCTGGATTTTATCCCGTCAAATTTTAGTCATTTTTTTTCCTAGTCATTACTCATTTCCTGCCCACAGAGGAAGGAAAAAAAAGTCTAGAATGGGGCTAAAAGATGGGGTTGAGAAGATTGCAGGTGACTTCACGTTGCCACGTTGTATGTAGGGACGGAAATTGTCTCTCAGAGAAGTTTTTCTGTTGGTAAGTTGGTTTTGCCAAACTAAAGGCTTCCTGGTTGATGGCACTTGCCAGATGTTCCTACCAGAGACATCTTCTACGTATCAGGAGGATGCAGCAGGGTCTGCTTTGTGATCTGTCTCCAGTTCCTGGTGGAACTGTGAATGCCCAGGGTGCAAACAGGTAGAGAAGACAGTATAGAAATGAGATACTTAATTATTTTAAAATATCACAGCTGTAAAAATGGAATAAGAATTAGTGTCTATGCAGAAAAGTTAAATAGATGCCATCACCGCAAGCAGCACATCTCCCAAAATGCAGGTTGTGTAAATAATCTGCAGTAGGACAGAGGAAGCACAGACAAAAATTGTTTGGTTTTTTTTTTAATATGTTAATTTTAGAAGTTGTGTCTGTTGTGCGTTCATCAGCTCTCCACGCTGAACCTGTGCTGAGCCTGTTTCAGCTGGCTAAACCTCCAAGAACCTCCACCTAGCCATGCTCGCTAGGCTTTTCCTTCTTGCTTGAGTGTGCAATGAAATATCTACTAGGAAAAAAAAAAAAAAAGGGAAAGATGCTATTCAAAACATGTTTTCTACACTTAAGTGCCAAAGAGACCTTTTTGTTTCAGATTACTTGGCCAAGGTTGGCCACTTGGCCAAGGTTGCATCCAGTTGGTTGACCTCAAGTGTTTTTTTGCTTGGTTGAAGAGTTTTCCTCCAGGAGGACGTCTGATTTTATTTGCAGATACTGAGTTTGGTGCTATGCTAAATAATCAAAGTGACTGTTGAAGGAAAACCAGGGAACCGTACCTTGTTTCTGACCTGAATTTGTCTACCTTTAATTTCTGTGCTTTTGCACTTCCAGTTCAAACGACCTTTTGTAGGTGGTGTTTTCTCTTCGTTCCAGGTATCTCCCAAGCCCACGTATCGCTTTATTTTTTTGCCGTACTATAACAAATTTCTCTGCCACCTCTTTGAAACTTGACTGCCTGAGATGCCTGCGGTTCAGGCTCAGCTGTGCTGCCTGTAGAGGAAAGATGCCTTCATCCCCTTGATCATAGAATGGCTCGGGTTGGAAGGGACCTTAAAGATCATCCAGTTCCCACCCCCTACCCTGGGCAGGGACACCTCCCACCAGACCATGTTGCTCCAAGCCCCGTCCAACCTGGCCTTGGACATGTCCAGGGGTGGGGCAGCCACAGCTTCTCTGGGCAACCTGGGCCAGGCTCTCACCACCCTCCCACCAAAGAAGTTCTTCCCCACATCTCATCTCAAATCTCCCCTCTTTCAGTGTCAAACCCTTCCCCCTTGTCCTATGGTTCCCCTCCCTGATCCAGAGTCCCTCCCCAGCTTTCCTGGAGCCCCTTGAGGGACTGGAAGGGGCTCTAAGGTCTCTCAGGAGCCTTCTCTTCTCCAGGCTGAACCCCCCAACTCTCTCAGCCTGTCCTCCCAGCAGAGGGGTTCCAGCCTTCTGAAAACCAATTTGCTGGATTTTAAGCCTGGTGCTTTACCACATTCTGTTTTTCTGCAATTTTTACCCTATTTGCTGTAATTCCACCGAGATCTGTTGCTCTCTGACTTCTCGGCACTGATTACCTGGCCCTGCTGCTATCAAAGTTTCTATCTAATATATGTTATTTAACAATATCTTGTCACGAATTGACAAAAAAAATACATTATCGTTCTTGTAGAATAAAAACAGATCAGCTCAGTTGTTTATAAATGTGGAAGGATAATATTTATTGACCCATTTTTTCTTATTCTGTATCATTACAAACTCTCTGCATCCAGGTAGTAATTATCTTTGGATTATTATTTTTTTCCTTTCCTTTCTTGGTACGAGGAAAGCCTTCAGCTGCCAGCTTTATGTTTGGTCTGTCAGTGCTTGGCTTCTTACCTCGTTTTTTTTTGTGTTTTAAATTGCATGTGTTATTATTTATTGTGTTTATATCGATTGCTGTTTTGCTGTCGGAGATGTGCGTTCCTGCTTGTTTGCCGACACCTTTCTCTGCAGGGGAACGGGATCTCTTGCGGAGACCAACAAATGAGCAGCACTTCCAAAGGAAACATTTTTCATTACATTTTTATATCCTCATCTTTTTTTTTTTTTTTTTTTTTTTGTGTTGTTGTTGTCCAGGTGGGCTGTTCCTTTCGGTTTTACTCGGGCTGGGAATTGAATCACACAACGTCACTACTCAGAACTGACTGTTTTCTCTCTGCTGCTATTACCACGAGCGTTTGAACGCGGTGGTGGATGGTTGAGGTGGAAAGGACTGGGAAAAGCACTTAATTTTGTATTAACGGCTTTGTGGCTCGCGTGGGAGTGTTTTGGAGGTGCAGCTCGCTCGCTTCAGAGAGCCTTTTTGTTTTCATGAGGGTCCTCTGCAATAAGAACTAATCTTCCCCATGTGCCATAATAGAAAATTAACTTTGGTTGCAGGGAGATTTCACTTGGCTTTGTTTTTGTTTTCTTCCTCCCACAGGCTCGGAAAAGGGAAATACGAGGACGGTGATGGCATCAACTTGAACGACATAGAGAAGGTCCTTCCAGTGTGGCAGGTAGGCGATGAGGACATCTTCTGCCCGTGGTATGGTGGAAACCAGCAGCTCCTTTCTTTAGGAAACCCTCCCCAGAAGTGGGAAAGCCTGGGCTGGATGCTCCTGTGGGGTTTGTGATGGAGAATTGTCTGCGGCTACTGCAGAGACTTTGTTGGGACGTGAAATGTTGAGGATGGTATATGTTTACATACATATATATATACACACACACATGGACATAGGGCTTATCTATTTTAGGAAAGATGCTCCAAGGGCTGGAGCCCCTCTGCTGTGAGGACAGGCTGAGAAAGTTGAGAGGGTTCAGCCTGGAGAAGAGAACCCTCTGGGAGACCTTAGAGGCCCTTCCCATCCCTAAAGGGGCTCCAAGAAAGCTGGGGAGGGACTCTGGGTCAGGGAGGGGAGCCATAGGACGAGGGGGAAGGCTTTGACACTGAAAGAGGGGAGATGGAGATGAGATGTGGGGAAGAAGTTCTTTGGTGTGAGGGTGGTGAGAGCCTGGCCCAGGTTGCCCAGAGAAGCTGTGGCTGCCCCATCCCTGGAGGGGTTCAAGGCCAGGTTGGACGGGGCTTGGAGCAAGCTGGTCTGGTGGGAGGTGTCGCTGCCCGGGTCAGGGGGTTGGAACTGGATGATCTTTAAGGTCCCTTCCAACCCAAACCAGTCTATGATTCTGTGAAAGAAGATTCTGAAAAGCACCAAGCCTCCTCACCTCTCCAAAATAAATTCCTTCTAGGAAGCCAGCAGTGAGGGTTTGCTGCCCCACATGTTTCCCCTATGGGGTGCACGCGTGTTTATATGCAGTGGTCACCTATTTATATGTTTTCTCCAGCCTGTTTCTTCTCCAGATCTGTCTCTACATCCGAATTTTTGGTAGTTCTGGTTAAATGACTTACGATGCTTGGGTGTTGGGGGAATGGCAGGTTGAGGCCCTCAGTTAAAAAAAGAACCCACTGAATAGGTCAATTTATAGGTCAGCATTGTATAATTTTTCACTTTCCAGAGCCCTAGTCCTCAAAGGAGCTGAGTGTCCTGGGCTGGGCAGGTTTCTGAGGATGCTCAACGTGTTTTTGCTGAATTCTCCTCTTTGCCTCTAGAAGGAAGGACGGAGACATCTCATGTGCTGGGGTAGTGTTTCCCTTTTCATTTTTTGAACAAAGAACTCCCCGGGCTTCTTGCTCATGCATCATGTGAGGAAAAGCCTTGCTCATCCTGCAAACCATGTGATGATCTTATTATTTCTTTCGGGTGAGCTAACTGGCACCAAGTATGTGAACCAGTGGAAAGAACGGAGAATTGCTGCTGACTTTGGCAGGGAGGAACGCTGCCTGCAGCTGCTTTCTGCTCAGTTTCTTCCACGCCTGGTATGTCTGGACTTGAGGTCACAGTGAGAAAACATCAGGTTCAGCTGATACAGACCCCAGTAATTCTGAGAAATAAGGTTATTCTCCCTGGGGAATAATTGGAAACGGGGAATCAAACCATCTGTGGTGGGAGGAACTGACGTTCTTCTCTAGTATTAAACTTCTTTTAGAATTGACAGCTATTAAATAAGCCAAGTCCCTCCTGCTCTGGTTGTCATCTCATCCTGTGGTAGTCATAGAGTCATAGAATTGCCCAGGCTGGAAGGGACCTCCAAAGGTCATCTAGTCCGACCTCCCCGCAGTCAGCAGGGACACCCCCAACTAGACCAGGTTGCCCAGGGCCTCGTCGAGCCTCACCTTGAATATCTCCAGGGAAGGGGCCTCATGGAGGGACCCGTTGGACAAGGTCACGAGGTGGTGGGAGTGTCACTTCTTGGGAGAGGATTAGAGGTCAGATTTAGACAAAGGGAGGTCGAACTTCGGTAACGGGGAGCAGGACAGTGACGTCCGGAAACATTTGTCCAAGAGGGGTCGGAAGGACATCCGAGGGAAGTCCATGACCTTCCGGCGATAATCCAGAGGGGGGAGCCTCCTCTTCTTCAGGCTGAACAACCCCAGCTCCCTCAGCCTGTCAACTCCCTCAACCACTCCCTCAGCCAGTGGTAACACCATGTTGAGTCCATTGGCTCCAGTGAATTAATACCGATAGATACCTTAATATCTACCTTAATTCTTCGTTGGGGCAACTCTTAAGTTGGAACACCTAGTGGGAATGCTGGATTTGGGGTTTTGTTTGTGCCTCTGGGCAGACTTATGCAATATTTCATTATTTATGAGACTCACCTTCACGTGTACGGTGATATGTGCCTGTGGGAACCGGGAGCCCGGGTAGTTATGGGTGAGGATTTATCTTGTTCGGTGTTGACAAGTGAAATACTTGCAGACAGCTGGTTTAATCCCAACGTATCATTGTTAACTGGATTTGAATGCGATCGTGCGATGCCGACAGTGATTTTTGCTGGCCTTTATCCCTTCTTTTTAAATGGCTTTGCGGAGCACAGGGCATGGGGGAATAAGGGAAAATAATTCGGAAGAAAAGAAGTCTTTCACCTTCCACAGGGCTTCCCCACACTGCGGTTACGTTTGTGTCGTAATCCTCAAGAAGAGGCTTTTCAGGTTGGAAATACATAAACTCTTGTTCTGTCTCTTGTTTAAGACCTCATGGGTTGCTTACAGCAGCCAAGGGGCTCCTCTGAGCATCCTCTGGCGTGACTGGGGCCAGTCCGAGCACCTTCCAGCGCGACCGGGGCTGCTCCGGGAGCCCTCCAGCACGACTGGGGCTGCTCTGAGCGTCCTCCAGCACGACTGGGGCTGCTCTGGGAGCCCTCCAGTTCCACTGGGTCTGCTCTGAGCGTCCTCCAGCATGACTGGGGCTGCTCTGGGAGCCCTCCAGTGCCACTGGGGCTGCTCCGGGAGCCCTCCAGCGCGACTGGGTCTGCTCTGAGCGTCCTCCAGCACAACTGGGGCTGCTCTGGGAGCCCTCCAGTTCCACTGGGTCTGCTCTGAGCGTCCTCCAGCACGACTGGGGCTACTCTGGGAGCCCTCCAATGCGACTGGGGCTGCTCTGGGAGCCCTCCAGTGCCACTGGGTCTGCTCTGAGCGTCCTCCAGCACGACTGGGGCTGCTCTGGGAGCCCTCCAGCGCGACTGGGGCTGCTCTGGGAGCCCTCCAGTGCCACTGGGGCTGCTCTGGGAGCCCTCCAGCGTGACTGGGGCTGCTCTGGGAGCCCTCCAGCGCGACTGGGGCTGCTTTGGGAGCCCTCCAGCGCGACTGGGGCTGCTCTGGGAGCCCTCCAGCGCGACTGGGGCTGCTCTGGGAGCCCTCCAGTGCCACTGGGGCTGCTCTGAGCGTCCTCCAGCACGACTGGGGCTGCTCTGGGAGCCCTCCAGTGCCACTGGGGCTGCTCTGAGCGTCCTCCAGCACGACTGGGGCTGCTCTGGGAGCCCTCCAGTGCCACTGGGGCTGCTCTGAGCGTCCTCCAGCACGACTGGGGCTGCTCTGGGAGCCCTCCAGCACGACTGGGGCTGCTCCAGGAGCCCTCCAGCGCCACTGGGGCTGCTCTGGGAGTCCTCTAGCACGACTGGGGCTGGGCTGAGCATCCTCCAGTGCAACTGGACCGGTCTGAGTATTCTCCAGTGCAACTGGACTGGTCTGAGTATTCACCACCACACCGGGGGCCGGTCCTAGCATCCTTCAGCACGACTGAGGATGCTCCGAGCATCCTCCAGCACGACTCAGATCCATATGTTTTGCTGCTGAACGTGCTTCAGCAGTTGTAACAGGGTTACGAGCACCAAATTTGAGAGAGGTAGTGAGTCTTAATCAGAGGAAATTTGGGTTCCTTTGATGGAAAAGTTGGATGAACATAGGACGTGAATCTGGAACTGTTTTCCAGTTCACATCCAAGTCTGTATGTGTATCTTTACAGGGAGATGGTGACTCCCCCTAATGGGTTAAGCAGAATATTCTGGATATCTGGACAATGATATATTATATATATTTGATTTTTGCTGCTGGGATCTATCTATTTTGTATTTTAACGAAAGATTGCAAGGGAAGCCGATGACTATTTGAAAATTAAAAGGTGAAAAAATGAACAAAAACCAAAACAACCTCCCCCAAAACCCTCTTTCGTCATAGCTGTCTGAGGGGAAAAAAATGCTTTTCGCCAGCCTTTTGTTTTGAAATCGGAGAATTCCTGCATCCTGCTAGTGGGAGATGCTCCGTAGCACGGCTCTGCCATCTTGTGGACACGAACAGGCAGGAAAATCCAGCTCCGCTTCGGCGCTGGGAGGAATTTCTTCTCAACTGGTATTTTGAAGCTTCCTCCTGCCCCATCTTTTCAAAGCTCGTCTGGGGTGCTGGTTTTTACTGGTGAATAGGCTTTGTTTTGAAAGCTTGACGGCGAGGAGCTCATGAGGTCATTGCTTTGGCTCCGCTCGTGAGCCGTAACCTCTTCGTCTCTCCTCGCTCACAGGAGTCTGTAGTTGGGTTTTGGGCACTGATTCACCTCAGCGCTGCCAAAAAGTGACTTGGGAAGCAAATAACCTTTTGAAGATAAGTCTCCCTCATTCATAAGGTCTGCTTTTTATTGCACGCTAGGGAGGATTGGGTTGTCTGCTGCGGTAGAGAGGCGCAACTCAGATGAGGAGCCAATCTTCATCATCCTCTCCCTTTGCACCTCAGCTGGTTTGTTGGAGGGAGACCGTGTAACCGTTTCGGTGTCACGAAGACGTCACGGGGAGGGCTGAGTCAGTGCATTTTGCTTTTCCTCCCTTTGGCAAACTCTCAGAAAGGCTTTCAGGCTTGGATGTGTCACGGCCAAGTACCCCAGTCTTAGATATGGTCTTCAGACCACGAGCCCTTGAAGAACGCTACAATTACCAGAGAAAACCCAACCCAAGCGGTCATGTCCTCAAAGATGCCCTCCATCCTCTCTGGGAAGCTCACATAGGACGCAGGGGACATGAGCAGAGAGTTTTTGGGACACATCCCAAGTGGTTTCTGCGCTGGCAACATCTGAAAGCTGTCGGCTTTCAGTTTGCTGGACTCGTGCCCTCAGGATGGGCCTGGCCTCCTCTGAACGGCATGGCCATGTCTTCGCTGGCTAGCAGCTCCTTTCCTTGTGTTTTAGGAGGTAGAAATTATGTGGCACTTCTGAAAGGCATACTGGGCTTTACTGGTGCTGTGGGATGAACTTGGAAGACAGCGCTGATGTCATTTGGTTTGGCATCTTAATCGCCTTGTAGCTCATCTCCTGTTTCCTTACTGATTTTTGACCCTCTTTGTCATATGCTGGGATTTACAATAAACTGCTTGTTTCTCTTCTGGCTACAGTTGTCATCCAGCTTCCTTGTTGGATGAGAAACAAAGGAGCAGCTCTTTAGGAGAAAGGCAGACTCTTTAAGTTGTTCATGTTCCTCTCAGCACCACCGTATTCCTGACCTTGTCGAAACAGGCTTAGAAGCACTGGCATTCCTGACCATGCTGGGATCCCACCTGAATTTAGGCACCCAACAGGGCTAAATTCTCCTTGGGACCCCTCCTCATTGACAAGGGCTTTCAAGTCAAACCTTAAAATTCAGTGGAGAGATCATGTGAGTAAAGGTGGGACAAGTGAGTGGGCTGGTCACTCGGGGTTCCTGCTGTAGGAGAAGCATGGACATAGAATCATAGAATTGTCTAGGTTGGGAAGGATCTTTCAGATCATCTAGTCCAACCATCAATCTAACACTGACAAAAAACCACTAAAACATGTTTTGTTGCATCTCAGTGTAGAAGTCTAGAGAAGGTTGGATGGTTCCCATCCAAAGATACCCATGTCCTTTCCCTGTCAGCTCTGCAAGGAGCCCAGAGGGACCAGCTAACACCAGGTCTTGTTCCAACGTGGCAGGTTCCTTAAGAGAGGTAAAGCCAACCCAGGTGTCCGGGGGGAGAAGGGTGGATGGTGGCTGAGCATCCGTTCTGCTGTCACCACCGTGCATAGGGAGGAGGTCGGTGTCCAGCACTGGTGTGAGGTCTTGCTCCTGGACCCTACAGATGGCTGACCCTTGCAGGGTGACAGTGGCAGGGGGACACGTCTCTCTGGAGCTCAAGGACAGCTCTTTGGTGGGGTGTTGTTATTTACTGTCACCATAGAGTCCTTATCCTCTCCACGTTCTCTCTTACCTACTCTTTCTGCACTATGAGGTTGGACAGTTCTTGTTGTGGGCCAGCTCATTAGCGAATCCAGATGCCTCCTTTTTCAGAGCCTTGGTGATGACAACGTGGCGCTTTCTCTTCTGCACCAGTGGAGCTGGGGTGGGCTCATCCCTCCGTCTGGCCTCCCCTCCCACTGGGAGTGACCAGATCCATGTGGTGTGCCCCATGTGCCATATGTCCCTCCTGCCATTCTCAAGGTCTAACCCTGACATCCCTTGCGTGTCCACCAAACGCTTATGAACAAGTTGTGGTGGCTTCCTAGGAGCCCTAAACGAGGGGAATTTCTTCTCCCCACCCCCAGATCCTGCTGGACTCCATCCAGAGCGTGTAGGCATGGCATTGCTTTCAGAGAAGGTTTCTCATCTAACAAGCCAACTTCCCTCATCCCAAGGGTCTTTCCAACACTGTAACCTCTAAAACCACTGTGGAAAGTCCCTGTCAAAGAGCCAAGACTTACTTGAGTATAGGTCACAACGTATTGGGAGTCAGATCTCCACTGCTGAGTAAAAAGCTTTCGTTTAGCCACGACTTCCAGTAAGATACGGTCTTTCTGTGGTCTGTCTTTTTTTGTGGCATTTAACTCAACTGACAATGACCATTTCCTTGGATCAATGGAGGGGTCATGACAATGACCATCTGAGAGGGCAAACTGCCATGGTCACCTGTAACCCCTTCAGCATCTCTCCCATGTTAGACTTAAGGCCACTGTTGACCAAGGAAGGTAGATGAGACCGTTGCCAACTCCAAAGCACTGGAGAGGAGAGGTCTGGACCAAAGCTGGCTTGTCTTCCATGCAGGTCACCAGCTCACAGGTTTTTGCAAGGCCTGAGCCTGAGTTCTGGCAGTAGAGCACAGTCGCTGTGAACCCTGAACCAGTTGATGAACCCCATGGTTTTTATCATAGAATCATATAGGGTTGGAAGGGACCTCTGGAGATCATCAAGTCCAACCCCCCCACCGGAGTGGGTCTACCTAGAGCAGGTTGCACAGGATCTTGTCCAGGCGGTTTTTGAATGTCTCCAGAGAAGGAGACTCCACCACCTCTCTGGGCAGCCTGTTCCAGTGTTCTACCACTCTCACGGTAAAGAAGTTCCTCCTCATGTTTAGGTGGAACTTCTTATACTTATCAAACATGCAGAAAAGAGATCTTCCAGTGGGTTTTTCAGATTCTGATATTCTTCATACTATAGAGTAGACTTATTCACTCCACAAAGGAAACACCAGGGAAATGGCGAAGAGCTTTGACACTTCGATCATCATCATTATCACCGTGTTCAAACAGACTTAGCAATGGTGGCTCATAATTCTTGGGGGTGTCTTCCCAACCTGGTGGGAATAGAGATGCCTTTTTTTGTTGTGGTTCCTGGAGCTGGTACTGGTCAGCTGGACAGGTTTGGGACCCATTGTTTGGAGAGTGGTGGTCCAGTGGAGGGGCATGAAGACGCTCCAAGGGCTGGAGCACCTCTGCTGTAAGGACAGGCTGAGGGAGTTGGGGGTGTTCAGTCTGGAGAAGAGAAAGCTCTGGGGAGACTTTAGAGCCCCTTCCAGTCCCTAAAGGGGGCTACAGGTGAGATGAGAGGGGACTCTTGATCAGGGAGGGGAGCCATAGGACGAGGGGGAAGGGTTTGACACTGAAAGAGGGGAGATTGAGATGAGATGTGGGGAAGAACTTCTTTGGTGTGAGGGTGGTGAGAGCCTGGCCCAGGTTGCCCCGAGAAGCTGTGGCTGCCCCATCCCTGGAGGGGTTCAAGGCCAGGTTGGAGGGGACTTTGAGCAGCCTGGTCTGGTGGGAGGTGTTCCTGCCCATGGCAGGGGGTTGGAACTAGAAGGTCTTGAAGGTCCCTTCCAACCCAAACCATTCTATGGTTCTATAGAAAGCTCTTGCCAGGATGGAAGGCGTTGGAAGGATCCAGATTGGGTCATCTGGATTCAGATACAGGTTGGTGGTGTGCAAGGAGGGTCAGTGGAAAGGGAAAGGGTGGCTTATATTGGAGCGCTGAAGGCTGGCTTGGTGGCCGAGGGGACGGGGCTGGTGGCAGAAGGGAGCCCTGCAGCACTAGAGGGCACTGCGACCTCGCTGCACAGCCCCGAAACAGAGATCTGCACAGAGCTTTTTCCAAGCAGAAACCTCACTCCAAAGCAGCTGCGTCTCACACTCTCCTTCCCTGTGTCATGTCACTCTCCGTCCCAGTGCACTCAGGCTTGGGGTGCACGACCAGCATGGGGGACCCCGGGGCTTGCGGAGGGGGAAGGTGTTTCTCTGCACCTGGGACTGAATTTGGTTGGAACTGAACATCACGAGGCTCAAAGCAGATGGAAGCCCTGAAGGTGTCTGTGAACCCCTCTGTGGTTGCTTTATCCAAGCAGCACAATCCTGAGGGCATCTGGTGCTTGGATGTGCTCCACAGCCCAGGTCTCCCTCATTTGCATCGTGAAACCTCCCCGACTCCTCTTGGAAATTCCACTTTTGTAAATGTCATAATCTTCAACCCTGGTCCTGTGGGATGCTCCGGCCGGGCTCGCTCCCAAGTGGTGCTCCACACGCCGAGGAGCTGTGCCAGATGTGCTGTGGGGTCTTCCCTTTCTCCTGAAGATACTGCTGCCCCATCAAATGTGGGATATTCTTTTGAACACCCACCCACGTCCCCATTTGTCCATCTGTCCCTGTCTCCCATCAACCTACACTGAAAAGACGTGTCAGCTTCAGCGGGAGGGAGATGAGGACCGTGGTGGTGGCCACTCCTGGACTATCTCAGTTCCTTAGACCCCAGTTTGCCAGGCACCGGTTTGTGCTACCAAAAAAATACAAATAATGGGATTTTGGCTGCTTTGCAGGTTTTTTTTGGGCCAGGCTAGTGGAGATGTAGACACGAAACAGCAGGACGAGGCTGGGAATACCAATAGTAGGTGGTGGGTTTTGGATTCATGGCCAGGAACCATGAGGAGATGAGGAAAGAGGATGGGAGAACTGGATGGGCAAGTCTGTTCCTGGGAGGATGGTGAAAAAAAATCCTTGATTTTGCTTTTAAGGATTTCGCAAGTAGTTTTAGCCCTGAGGACTGCTGTTTTCTGGGAAATTAAATTATTTGGATATGAGGACTTGTAGTGGGATATAAATAACGACTCGATAGGTGTTTGGGGCTCAAAAATGTCACCGCGTTGAGCTTAAACACACCAGAGAACAAGAGGGGTTTTTCTCAAGCCTGATGGTTGACTTCCCTTTCAAAAAGGTTTGCTTTGGTGCAGCCATATAATATCCAAAAGGTTTTGGGTGGTTTGTTCCAAGTCCTTTCTATAGACTGTGACACACCCCCCCACCCCCAAATCCTGCCTGAATTTTAACTTCCGAATAGAGTTACATCTTTTTCCTCCCTGTTTTCCCAGAAAATTCATTAGAAACCCGAGAGAACTTTTGCTGCACACCTTTGAATTCGCTGAATATATTCCCAAAGCCGGTTGGGGAGTAATGATTAAGTTCCAAAAAAAAAAAAAAAAGTTATTAAAAGTAACAGGGAAAAAAAAATAAAATTCCAGATTTCTAAAGAGCCCAAATAAAAACTCAGTGTCTCTTTGGTCAAGCAGGTATTTCTGCTGCCCTTGGTTATTTCCACATCCTAATCCTCTTCCCCATTCCCTGTGAAAGACCTGAATTTTTAATAACATGAAGGGAAGGAAGGAATTTCTCTCTAAAATGAAAAAAAAAAAAGTAGATGTACGGCAGGAGCAGAGAAGAAACGTGCGTTCGTCCCCGTTGGCGGAGGGACCTACAAAGCCTAGAAACACATCGCGCTCTAAAAATCCCGCTAACAGGGGATGTCCTTGTCCCTTGTCTGACAAAATATGAAGTTAATGTTTCCTGTCGCATTTAAAAATGTCTTCTTAACCAGAAGATGCTCCCCCCCCCCACCCCCGCCTCTTTCTGCTCCTTTNGTAAATATATATATATATATATATATAGTTATGGGTGTAAATATAGGTATTTAGTGGCAGGAGAGGTGTTTATTGCACTTCAAGGTGGTTCGGGCAAAGATTGTCCTTTTAAGTGGGAAATTTACTGCTGCACACGACGCCTGGATGTCTCTTCCGTGGGGAAAATAAGAGACTGTTTACGAAGGGAGTAATTCGATGATGTCCTCGCCTGCGGTAGCTCTGTAACCCAGAGGTCCTTTCTAGTCCCACCTTTGGATTGTCCCTCACTTTATGTTTTTTAAAATACCTTTTCGGGGTTGGTTTGGCTTTTTTTTAAGATGCTGCATGAACTTTTCTGCCGGCTCTAAAAGTGACGAGCTCGGCTGTACGTAGTCAGTGAAAGAAAACTCTTGTGCCACCCCCAAAACGCCTTTGCTAGATCGTGGGTTTGAAGGATTTCATTGGGGCTAATAGAAATAGCAAGAGGAACGTGGTCTCTGTGTCTTTGACCACACGATGCTCCCCGGTGTCCACATCTCCAAGGGTTATTCTGCTCCACTCCTCACCTCACCTGCTGCTACCACCGTGGAGAAACTCCTCATTGTTGGCTTGCTTTCTTTTTAATTCTCTTTTTCTCTTTTTAGTTTTTTGTTTTGTTTTTTCTAAATTCCTGTAATGTATGAGCAGAGAAACCACTGGAGAATGATAAAGCTTCATTTCTTCCTGCTTTTGTGACCCGCTTGATTATTTCGTTTCTCATTGTATATTCTTTTGAGGCGCCTTGTCCGAACGGAAAGAAAATATGTTTGCTTATAGGAACCGTTTGTTTCCCCTTGGCTGGGCAAAATAAGACCCTTTGGCTGGGCAAAATTAGCAGGTATCATGTAAGATACTGATTGCTTCTGCTCATTGGTGCTGAAATAGTTGGGGGGGTTCAGCCTGGAGAAGAGAAGGCTCCAGGGAGACCTCAGAGCCCCTTCCAGTCCCTCAAGGGGCTCCAGGAAAGCTGGGGAGGGACTCTGGATCAGGGAGGGGAGCCATAGGACAAGGGGGAAGGGTTTGACACTGAAAGAGGGGAGATTGAGATGAGATCTCAGGAAGAACTTCTTTGGTGTGAGGGTGGTGAGAGCCTGGCCCAGGTTTCCCCGAGAAGCTGTGGCTGCCCCATCCCTGGAGGGGTTCAAGGCCAGGTGTGATGGGGCTTTGAGCAACCTGGGAGGTGTCCCTGCCCAGGGCAGGGGGTTGGAACTGGATGGTCTTGAAGGTCCCTTCCAGCCCAAATCATTCTGTGGTTCTATAATTGGTCCTGGGGAGGGGCCACCAATGCTCACTTCATCCCACACCTGTAAGGGACATTATTTGATAAAGCTGGTGGCCTGCGTACGCCATCATTTGGCCACCCTTCCTCTTGGGGCCCTGAATAAATACTCCACAAAGTTCCTCAAGTTTGGATTGCTGCATATTTACTAGGTAAGAATAAAAAGGTTTGGGATCACTAGTTGCATGGACATGGTTTGAAGCAACAGTGGGAGGTGTGAGATGCCCCGTTTCATGGTCACTCTGCAACGATAATCTAGACCAAAGCCAGTTTTTAAGAGTCTGATATGAAGAACAAATTTGTATTTGTTGTAATGTAAAAAAACCCACAGGATGATCTCCAGGTTTCTAGCCTGATGGTACCAGCAGGTCCCACCGCTGCAGGTGGACTTCCTGGGCATGCCATGGTGGCCAGTCTGCTCTGGCCATTGGGCCTGTGGTCAATGAAAGTTTGATTTTCCAAAAGCAGGTGGGCTTTTTTAAAGCTTTCTTCTCCTTTGGGTTGTTCCCGTCCACCCCACTGCGTCTGTGGTGCTTGTTCAGCCCTGCAGCTGGGACCTCTGGTGCAGACAACGCTGGGAGGCATCAAGGATGGAGGAGCTTCAAGGTTGCCCATGGTTGTACAACCAACTCAGCTTAAGGCTATGGAGAACCTGGGGGCTAGGTGGACATGGGTCATGGTTGGACTTGTAGATGCAACTTGTAGATGCTAAAAAGTCATCTCCTTGGGTGCAATTTTTGATCTGGAAACCCAGTGATGAGTTTTGATAATCTGGATTGTTGGGGTGAAGTTTCCATTTGTGCTTTATTTTGCTTTGCGGTCCACAAATCAGCCCTGTGGACCTTAAAGCTTCAGGAGCTGGTGTGGTCCCCGCGCTCCCCACGGCATCGCTGCCCAGCGCCAACAGCGTCCCGGCAAAACAGGTCACCACCCCGATGAGCAGAAAGACGAGGAGCCGAACTCACAATAAAACGGTATTTTAGCCAAAAAAGAGCAAAGGGGGTAAAAAAGATACCTTCCCCCCCCCCAGGACCATTAGTGTGTTGAGTGGCCACCTTGGTCGTGCGATCGCAATATCGTTTGGCTATTTTATTTTATTGTATTTTATTGTTTTTATGGTTGGCTTAACAATTCAAAGGCAACGCCGCGCTTTGGTTTTTCCAGTCTGCTGCATCGTGTGACCCCGGTGACTCCCAGTTAAGCCTCATTATATAATGGCGGGGTGTTTTTTTGGAAAACCTCCATTTAATCCTTTCGGAGCAGAATTTGCTGGGTTTTGTTTTCTTTCATATAGTCGTCTCGGCTTCCCACCCCCCGCCCCCCCCCACCGCCGCCTACCCCTTCCCCGGCGGCCGCACGTTGGAGGCGTCAGTCTGGGAGCAGGGTCCTTTCTTCCTTTCTATTTAAATTTTTTTTTTTTTTCCAAATCTGTGGAGAAAGGAAAAAAAAAAAAAATGGTTTATTTTCGTTTGCTTGGGTTACAGCGCCTTTCCCCGCCGTCGGGGGGAAGGACTACGTGATGTGCAGCAGGTATTTTGTGAATGGAGCGCAACCCTGTGACTCCCCGTCGCTCGGCCGAAGGGGGAGGCAGGGGAAGGAGAGAGACAAAAAAAAAATAAAAAAATAAAAATAAAAACCACCACCCAGTGACTCCATCTGACTCGTTTTGGCTGGAAAACTTTTGCAGCGCCGTGGTTCTTAAGCCAGAAGGAAGCTTTCTTCTGGCCCAAGAACAATAAAGGGGTCAGCAGCCTGATCCTCCCTCCTACACCCTCTTCCTTCCATTGTGAGGGGTCTGTGCAAATATCCCAGGCTGCTTCTCCTGGGGCCTGAGGGACCTGAGCTGCACATGTGACATTAAAGAGAGACTCTGCGAACTCCAGTTATCCATGGCTGCAAAAAGAAAAGAAAAAAAAAAAAAGAAAGAAAAAATAAAATGAAATCTCTGGGGGTGCTCTATTTCTGATGTAGCGTTGTGCTTGGAGAAGGTACCCAGGGGTGTTCTCGTGGTGGGGGGAAATCTGTCCCTTTGTTGTCTCCTCCGCGATGCCACGGCAGCATCTTCCCCAGCATAGAATCATAGAAGGGTTTGGATTGGAAAGGACCTTAAAGATCATGGATGATCCGTGTTCCACCCCTATGCCCTGTGCAGGGACACCTCCCACCACACCAGTTCCAGACCATCCAGTTCCAACTCCCTGCCCTGGGCAGGGACACCTCCCAGGTTGCTCAAAGCCCCATCACACCTGGCCTTGAACCCCTCCAGGGATGGGGCAGCCACAGCTTCTCGGGGAAACCTGGGCCAGGCTCTCACCACCCTCACAGCAAAGAAGTTCTTCCCCAGATCTCATCTCAATCTCCCCTCTTTCAGTGTCAAACCCTTTCCCCTCGTCCTGTGGCTCCCCTTCCTGATCCAGAGTCCCTCCCCAGCTTTTCTGGAGCCCCTTGAGGGACTGGAAGGGGCTCTAAGGTCTCCCTGGAGCCTTCTCTTCTCCAGGCTGAGCATCCGCTCAACAAGTGGCCGAATTGCCACAGAGGGTAGGTGAACCCTGGTGTCTCACCAGTCCTTGACCTCCTCCTTTTCTCTCATTGTCCACGTTGGGGAATTTCTAGTGCTCTCATAGTGCATGTGCAAAGCGTGTGAGCTGGTGGTGTATGGTCTCCAGCGAGGATGAGGTTGAAGGACACGCGGCTGCTTGCCGTGTTGTACTTGCTCCAGTACCCAGGTTTTCAAGGTAGCACCTTTCATGACATGCCTGCTACTCCTCAGATGTTTATCACGGATCATGAGCCATCAATTCTTAGAGTAAAAGGTCTTGGGAGATGTTCTGCAGGCCCCAACCCATAGTGGTTTGCCCACTGGTCCATCATCAAAGTAGCTTTCATCTCTATTGGGGGATGTTGTACACGGATCAGAGGGCTGCTGTGGTTTCTGTCATCCTTCTTGTGAAGCCAGAGCCGTCACGAAACTTGCAGACTGTGCTGGGTTCTGCCACCAGGAATGATGCTACTTTTTCCAGGTGGCATTCCAGATCTGCCAGGCTAGGTGCCACCTACCTCCCCAAAGGAGAAGATGGGACCTGTGACCTTCTATGAGAAGCTGTATTGTGTTCTCAAGACCTGATGCACTGTACCGTGCTCTCAATTCCTGAGCCAGTTGCCAGAGGGAGAGTGGATGATGCTCATCAAATTGAAGGAACCCGCCTCTTTATTTTTTATTTTTCTTTTTTTTTCCCTTTTTTTTTTTTTTTTACACAATAACCTAGCTAACGGCATGTGTGACCTCTTCTTGCTGCGTTACGGCTTGTTGGACCTTGGCACCAAGCAGTCGCATGAATCATGATGGTGATTTTGCCGTAAGGCAGTTCCTGCCGTTATTATCTCCTCGCTGTGTCGATAACGCTTTGGTGGCGATGGTCAGGATTTCCTCGCTCTGCAGAGCTTTCCTGAAGATCAGCTCGGCGAACGGTGGAGGAAGCAGCCGTTACGAGATTGCTTGCTCCTGGCTGCTGAGAGCTGGGTGGCCAACTTCAAACGTACGTGCGACCTGACATGATCCGAAGAGCACGGCGGTGGCTCCCCTTTCCCCCCATCTGCTTTGTCAGCGCGGATGGGTGGGAACTCCTCTTCTTCTGCAAATGCTGAAGCGAGACCAAACCTGGTTATGGAAGCCATCAGAGATTCCATCTAGGGAGATGGGGGACAATAGTCCCATGTCTTGCCTGAAATCTCAAGGGGATGGTGGGAACACTCATGGCCAGGGAGAAATATGGGGTTTCCCACCCACACCTCTTGCAATGCCCGTGCAGGGACTACACACACTATGAGCATCCTTTAGATGAAGAGGAAGCTCTTTTTACTTATAAAATGTTTGGGCAAACATTTGTTGTTGAAACTCATATTTTTTTTCAAATGCCTGTATTTGAAGGTAAAAGCAAGCAAGCTGTGAGTTCCTCTTTCAGCCTTGGTGTGACACTGTTTTTCTCCTGGTGGTGGAGGAGCTTTCTGGATTTCTGGGTCCAATTCTGGGCAGTTCAAGAAAGACAGGGAACTGCTGGAGAGAGTCCAGCGGAGGCTACAAAGATGATGAAGGGACTGGAGCATCTCTCTGCTGAGGAAAGGCTGAGAGACCTGGGGCTGTTCAGCCTGGAGTAAAGAAGACTGGAGGGGACCTCATCAATGCTGAGCAATATCTAAAGGGTGGGTGTCAAGAGGGTAGGGTCAGGCTCTTCTCAGTGGTGCCCGGTGACAGGACGAGGGGCAACAAGCACAAACTGGAACACAGGAAGTTCCATCTCAACAGGAGGAGGAACTTCTTTCCTGTGAGGGTGGCAGAGCCCTGGAAGAGGCTGCCCAGGGAGGTGGTGGAGTCTCCTTCTCTGGAGACATTCAAACCCCATTCAAACCCACCAACCTATTCTTGGTGACCCTGCTTAGGCCGGGGGTTGGACTAGATGTTCTCCAGAGGTCCCTTCCAACTCCTACAATTCAGTGATTCCCATCTGTGCATACAACATCTAGCTCCAGGATTTCGGTGGTGTTTTCAAGCATGTAATAAATGATAATTTCACAGACTATATTGAGGAGGGGGGAAGGTGACGTGTGACTGACTTCCAAGATACAGCTTCTTTGCTGCTCTTCCTTGTCTAGAAGAAGAAATAGCATCCAGCTGACCATGGCCAGCGAGGCCACCAAATATATCGCAATTAGCTCCAGGGGTTGCAAGTGCACATGAGGCTGGGAACCTGCTGCATTAGAGGTGGAGCTCCTTGACTACTTGACCATCCTGCCATTCCTGTCTCAAGTGGAAGCAGATCGCCTTGTTTGGCTTCGTGTCTTTTCATGGTGTGATTTGCCTACAAGATAGGACCTGAATTTCTTCTGCTGGTCCTCAGCTTCTGAGTGGTGTTGGTTCAGGAAGGACAAAGCTTCAGTGCAGCAGCTGGTGGCCATGCCCTTCTTCTTGGAGGTCTAAGGTAGCTTCCTGACATGAAGTTGGATCCAAAGATACAGTGTTTTGGCAGTTTAGAAGTCTTTCTTCTAAGCACGTGATGGAGTGAAAAGTGATGATCTAGTTGTGGCCTAGAGTGGTATGCAATTTAGATGGCATCTTTCACAGGTACTTTTCCAAAGGTACTTGATTATTTAGTGCCATTTTTACGTGTAGCACGAGCAAATCAGATGTTCATGCCCTGGTGGGAAGGAGTGACTGTTCAGGAGCAGATGATAATGCAGCAGGGGATGGTTTGAAGTGAGTTGGATGGTGGCGGGTAAGGGATGGGAGTGGGACTTGGTGATGTTCCATTAGTCCACTGTCAAATCTGAGCAAGTTGTGCTCCTTGAGGAGAGCAATCCTGTTTCTGGAGGAACCAACAGTAAATCTTCATCTTCTGTGTCCAGATTTCCAATCTTTTCCTCATCTGTTTTGTCCTTATTTTCCAAGTCTTGCCCAGGCTGCCTGGTTTCATAGAATCATAGAATGGTTTGGGTTGGAAGGGACCTTGAAGATCATCCAGTTCCAACCCCCCTGCCATGTGCAGGGACACCTCCCACCAGACCAGATTGCTCAAAGCCCCATCCAGCCTGGTCTTGAACACTTCCAAGGATGGGACATCAACTGGTTTGAGTATTGCCTCTCTGTGCAGGAGGGCTTTTGCTCTGTGGGACGTGCACACCTCACACCAAGGTCCTAGTATGAGTAGATATAATTGAAAAAAGTAAAAAAATCTCACATGAAAGGACATGGAAGGCAAAATTAAAGTCATGCAGATGATCTCTAGCTCTTTAGAAGCTCTTGGCCTCTTGGATGGACCTTCCCACTGGGTGCTGCACTTTGCTACAGAGGAGAGCATGGTGGTTTTATGGGTTTTGTGTTGCCACATGTCTCTTTTTCCCCTGCTTGTCCATCAAAAGGCTTTTCAGATCGTAGCACGTGCAGAGAAACACATCCACGGTCCAGGTTCAAGGAGGCTTCTTCCTGTGGAGATGAAGACTTTGGTATCGGGGGGATTCTGGTGGAGCTTTAAGGAGTCTCTCCGGGTTGGAAGCCGTGTACAGTAGGAACAGTCATCAGCCTCATCTTACGTGCTCCTCGTCTCACTGGTTAGGATCGTATCCCCAGTGGAAACCATCAAGAATTTCCGTTATTTCCTTTCCTGAGGCTTTGTTTGGGTGGGGATTTCTGGAAGGTATTTCACAGGCAGGTATAATTAAAGAAAGACATGCTTCGCCTGGAGGCTACACAAGGTTCCTTTAAAGCCAAGCCTTTAGCGGGGTGGCCAAACAGAAACCATTTGTTGCCTGGTCCGATGGAAGGGAGGTCGGGGAAAGGGGGGGGGGGGGGGGAGAGCTAATCAGCTGGGAATCATCCCAGTTAAACGCTGCACACCGGGGTTAAGGCCCTTATCCAGCAAATCCTTGAAATATGTGCTTAATTTTAAGTCCCCCTGCCTTCAATCTGTTTACTCTTGTGCTTAACTTTAAGCATGTGCCTAAGTGCTTGGCTGGCCAGGGGCCAAGGCAAATAGTAGACTTAGGAGCAGATTCGTGTAAAATAAATGCTTTACTGGTCCGGAGACCCCGGGGGGGACAGGGGATGCTGTAGCAGGTCGGGGATGATGGCAGGGAACGGTGCTTCACGTCCCAGCTCCGTCGAGTTCTTCAAGCGTCGGGTACCACCTCGGACCCGGGGCTCTTCTCGCCTTACAGAGACCATCCGAATCGTGTGGTCTCTAAATGAGTACATTAATTTCAGGATCTTTATTTCACTGTTCTGAAGGCATCAGCCTCACAGGTAACCTTGTGTATCCCACAAACACGATCTTGGGGAAAAAAAAAAAAAAATAGCACGTTTTTCCTCTTAATTGAGAGAGAGGAACGTTTTAGTGGAGGAAAACAGCCTTGATTTTATCATCAGCAGAGGAAGGAGAGGGGATTATATGACCTGACTAATAAATCTTCATAGGAATTTGTGTGGCTGCATTAACACATACAACAAAAAGGACTCCTGTATTAGCACAAGCTTTTATAATGGCTTTATCTTCTTCTTTCCTGTTCCAAGCTAATTCCTGAAAGCCTTCTTTTAATCCCCCTTTTGCTCATCCAGCCTGGACTTCTTAGAATGGCAAAGGTGGGTTTCATTCCCTTTATTTTTCATCTGTGAATGACAGCACTTAAAGCTAATAACTGTAGCCGTGGCGCACGTGAAAATGAAAAGCCACCATCCGAAAATGAGATCGGTGGGTTTTTTGAAAAACACCACTACAAGGGGTTAAGGGAAATCTGCAGCTGGAACAAATACAGGGCTCGTCTTCACTTCCTCAATAACTCTCTGCTGGGGGAGCGGGCAGTTGCCAGACGAAGGAAGCGTGGTTAGCCATCGAGTCTTTGAATGCGGCTCCGTTTCCCCCTCAAACCCATGGAATTTATATTAACCTCCAGCTTTTTCTGAGCTGGTGGGCATTTTTTTTTTTTTTTTGTCTTGCATGTGGAAGAGCCTCGCTTTTGTTGCTTGGGTTGGTCAGAGGAGCGGAGGAGACGCTTCTGCTCCTCGCACGGCCTTCTTGCTGGCGAAAGGCCATGGATGTTAAAGGAATAATTTTCGGCGTTGATAAGGAAAGAAAGGCTGAGGCTGCCAAGCGCAGAGACGCGGGCGTCTGAGGACGTGATTTCGGGAAGGGCAGGCTTGAGCCATCCCTCCTCGCCGGGTTGTCTCCGACCCTGGGGGGGATGAAGGCAGGAGGGAAAAAACTCCCTCCCCTACAGGAGAGATGGGGTGGGACCCTTGAGCAGGAAGGGGAGCCACAGGACGAGGGGGAAGGGTTTGACACTGAAAGAGGGGAGATGAGATGAGATCTGGGGAAGAACTTCTTTGGTGTGAGGGTGGTGAGAGCCTGGCCCAGGTTGCCCAGAAAAGCTGTGGCTGCCCCATCCCTGGAGGGGTTCAAGGCCAGGTTGGAGGGGGCTTGGAGCAACTTGGTCTGGTGGGAGGTGTCCCTGCCCATGGCGGGGGGGTTGGAACTGGGTGATCTTTAAGGTCACTTCCAACCCAAACCAGTATGTGTTTCTATGAATCTATGAAAGATCCCTGTGTCTTTAGCATCTTGTACGTGGGTTTAGCTATATAAAGTGGGAAAAGACCAATATGCTGTCCAGGATGTCTAAAACCACTTGGCTACCTAATTTAAGTTGTAGGTAGACCCATAGGAGAGCTACCGAGGTGAGCACCTTCCACCTCAAACACTGTGTCCTCTTTTGGGCCCATCACGACAAGAAAGACATTGAGGGGCTGGAGCATGTCCAGAGAAGGGCAGCAGAGCTGGTGAGAGGTCTGGAGCACAAGTCTTGTGAGGAGCGGCTGAGGGAGCTGGGGGTGTTCAGCCTGGAGAAAAGGAGGCTGAGGGGAGACCTTCTCGCTGTCTCCAACTCCCTGAAAGGAGGTTGTAAAGCATTGGGGGTCGGTCTCTTCTCCCAAGGAACGGGCGATGGGACAAGAGGAAATTGCCTTAAGTTGCACCAGGGGAGGTTTAGGATGGATATTAGGAAAAATCTCCTCACCGAAAGGGTTGTGAAGCCTTGGAAGAGGCTGCCCAGGGCAGTGGTGGAGTCACCATCCCTGGAGGTATTTAAAAGCCCGGCAGACGTGGTGCTGAGGGACATGGGTTAGTGGTGGTTTTGTCAGTGTTGGATTGATGGTTGGACTCAATCTGAAAGGTCCCTTCCAACCTGGACCATTCTTTGATTCTATGAGGAAGGAGTGGAGCGTGGGAGACCTTGTTTTGCATCCCAGGGCTGCCGTCAGGTCCCTGCTTGACTTCAGAGCCACTATGAAGACGTTGCATCTGTAGGATACTTATGGCTGTGGTGCTGACGGTGACAGGCTGGGGTCCTGGACAGAGAAGGGAGCTGGCTGAACAGACGTGGGGGATGTTCTGGTTGCCAAAATTCCCATCTCTCTCTGGTAGTGAGCATTTTGATGAACACTGATGAGTTACTCATAATGGAGTGCCTTTGTGGTCTTTTCATCGTGTCCGTTTCTGCTTGTCATGCCGCTCTTGGTGACCACTGTTTCAGACCTTTCCCATCTTCTGTAGCTGACGCCATCACATCAGCACAATCCTACCAGTAAGAAAGGCACCAAGGAAAGGAGAAAGGAGCTAAAAAAGCCCTACTGAGAAGGGGCAACATGACCCGAGACATCCCAGTAATCAAGGTCTTCGGTGCCGGTCACTTGGTACATGAAAATATCCAGGAGTTGGGTTGGTTTGTTGAGGTTCTCCTTCATCCCCACTTGGTTCTGATGAAACACCTGAAGGTGCATCCTCTCAGCCAATGTGAAATGAAATGAAGGGGCTTCACCCAGGTCCTGGCAGTCATCACAAAAGCAGCCATAACTCGTGCTTTCACTGTCAGGAAGGATGATACTTGAATGGTGCCCGTGTCTTTGGAGTTGTCGTGGTTGAGGTTCAACCTCCGAAAAACACGGTAGAGCAGATACGACTGTCTCGCAGCCTGTCCTGTAGCGACTTTTGGATAAAAAGCAGTTTTTCATGATATTTTTTTTTTTGGTGGAAATGCCAGATCCGTTTCCAAATCTCACATTTGGAGACTGCTGTAAAGCAGCTACAAACTTGCTTTTCTTCCTCGTCCTCATTTTATTGTTCAAAATAGTCCGTGGCTCCCAGAAGGTCTGCAAAGCACCAGCCATTGGTGAAAAACCACCTGCGTAATTAATATATGATGTGATATGATGGATACTCTCTGGCAAGTGCATAATGTTTTCTGTGCTTGTCCCTGTGTTAAAACCCATTACAGCAGGAGGAATCTTAGTCCTCGAGGCATAAAAGGAAAGTCCTGGGAGGGAACAGATGGACACTCAAGAATCGGTTTCTTCTACCCAGGTACAAACTGCTTGGAAGCTGGCAAGGAGAAAGTAGGCCCTTGTGTTTCACAGGCCACATTCGTGCAAAGAAATCGGGATTTTCAAAGAGAAAAAAATGAGGTTTTTGTAAGATTAAATTGACATTTGAATCACAGAATCATAGAATGGTTCAGGTTGGAAGGGACCTTAAAGATCATCCAGTTCCAAAACCCCCTGCCCTGGGCAGGGACACTCCCACCAGACCAGGTTGCTCCAAACCCCCTCCAACCTGACCTTGGACATCTCCAGGGATGGGGCAGCCACAGCTTCTCTGGGCAACCTGGGCCAGACTCTCACCACCCTCACAGCAAAGAATCTCTTCCTAATATCTCATCTACATCTCCCCTCTTTCAATGTAAAACCGTTCCCCCTCATCCTGTGGCTCCCTCCCCAATGAAGAGTCCCTCCCCATCTCTCTTGTAGGCCCCCTTTAGGTGTTGGAATTCAGCTATAAGGTCTCCCTGGAGCCTTCACCTTGCTTGCTCTCTCTGGGCTGAGCTATACTAAGCAGAGACTTCAGAAAGGAGAAAATGGTTGTGTCTTCAGCCAACTGCAAACAGGAATATCTATTTGGTCCACTGGTGGACCAAAAGGGGCTGTCAACATCATGACCCCATTAAAGTTGGTGGCAAGATTCCCTTTCGCTTCGGTGGCGCCGTGTAGGGATCACAGTGATGTGGATCGTGGCGAAAAAAAATGTTCGTTGACTTATTAACTATTGCCTGTGGTCTTCGGGTGTTGCAAAACTTCGTGCACTTGGAAGGCCTCCAATGGGAAGTGCCAAGGGCCGAGCGGTGAGAAGGTTCTCCTAGTGCCTCTGGATCGATCCACCTTGAAAGAAAAGAGAAGCCACCTCCTGTTTGTGAGGTTATGGAGTTATCACTCTACAAATAAGGAGTTTCATCGCTGTTGGACCATTCCAATTCCTGGGAGCTTGCATGAGCTGGAGCTCCTATGGGCTGAACTCCAGTCCACTCTAGAGGAGAAGATTTGTGGCGGCTTGGTTCTGGGGGAGTGCACAAATGCACAAGAAAAATGTGCAATCTTTTATTAATAATAAGGGTGAAATGAAAATAAACTTAGAAACAGACTTTACCTGTTGTTGAGAGCGGTGCTGAGGTTGGGGTGGAGCACACCCTGCCAGAGGAGGCTGAGAACTGCACACAGGGTCAAGACACCCTCCAGTTTAGAGGGTGACCTGAGCTCTGATGTCCTCCCTGATGTCCTATGGGCTCTGCTTATAGGTGACCTTAAAAATTCATCAGGGAGGTCCCTATTCTACCTGCAGGTCTTGTCCCCGTGACACCGTCCACCACGATGGCACGATGAGGAGGTCTCGAAGGTGGACGGTGAATGAAATGTCCTCCTGCCATCTCACCTGCCCTCTTCATCTCAACTGGAGAGGCATGGTCTGATAGCACGTTGAGGTGCACAAACTGCGGTTGGTAGGCTCTGAAGGGGACAAGAGACGGGGGAAAACCAGACTGGGGAACGTGAAAAATATAGAGGAAAAGTCTATTTTAAAGAAATATGAGGTCCCAGAGGGACTGAAATAACTCAAGTTACAAATACTCCCATAGCAACCTCATAACACTGTAAGCCCCGGCTAAAGCAATTCCTCCCTCACCCCCAAAACTGGCAGAAGCCAAGGAAAAATGTAGGAAAAGCTTCTCAGAGCAGCGCAGCCCTTTCTCGGGATGAGCTTGGGCTACCTGGACGGACCGCAAACCAAATACCAGGTGTGGTGCCTCCTGGTCCCAAGTGATGCGGGCGGTATTTATTCCCAGTGTTAGCTGGAAAAGGCTCCCTTTTCCAGGGGAAAACAAACATAAGTCACCAACGCTATTTATTTTAACAATTCTTTAAATCTTCTGCGTTTAAGGACTCCAAGCAGTGGTGTGGTTTTATCTATATTTACTGGATAAATGTATTTATGGATGGGGCACTTGACCGCTGACAGTAAGGTTTGTTTTTAAGCCTGACCCGGGGTAGAGGAAATACATACAAATAAACAATAAACCTAAACAACGCTAAAATAACATCAGTTAAAACAATTAGAGGTACTTCCACTCGTGAGGTATTGTTCCCATTTTGCTATAACATGGGAAAAAAAAAGCTCCGTTTCCGAAGTCGGCTTGTAACCGAGTCTGGATTTGCGGATTCTTGTAACAAAAAGGGGATTTCTTTTGTCTGTTATTTATACTCTTCCTATGGCACTGCGTGTCCGTGTGTCTGGAGCTCCCTGTTCCAAGGCAACGAGAGGAGCCCGGAGCTGCCTTTCTAGCCTTGTCCCCCCCCAATCTGGGGGGTGGCCCAGCCAGGGCTTGGTGGCACTGGTTGAGCCTTTTCTTTGTGGTTGTAGTGATGTGCACACGTGTGTTTGCAGAGGCGGTTCCTCCTAGGAGACTTTGGCCTGGATTTTAAAGTTTTATTATCTCTGAATGATGTATAATTCAGGAGCCGTGGGGCCGAGAGTTAAAAATAGAGCCCGGAAAAAACCTCACTGTCGGTAATCAGCAGAAGGCACCGAGGAAGGTTCAGGGTATGTTTCACTTGGGATGCTTTGCCTAATTATTCTAAAGCTTTAATTGCATTCGCATCCTTCACCCCCGCGCGGGGAGTTTCACGCTGGGTTGTTCTGCCATTCTCTGTGTCTTTTGTTTCAGCCCAGAGCTGGCTGCGGAGAGATGAGGAGGGACAGCTTAGCTACCACCACGTATTTAATGCCACCAAGTATTTAATATGATTTAAAAGGCTGTCTTCTCTCTAGTTGGGTCTCTGGCTCTCTGCCAGGAGCCGATAGCAAATGCCAAGGAAAGGCGGTGGGAAGTTAAGGGTCTAAATACTTCTTTGGGTCTGGGGCTGCATGTGTCGAGTCTGTAATTCATTAAAACACTCACCATTTAATGAGGGAGGACGTATAGACCAGCATTAGGCTACCCCCCTACTCCTCTCTTGTGAGACCCCACCTGGAGTACTGTGTCCAGCTCTGGAGTCCTCAGCACAGGAAGGACATGGACCTGTTGGAGTGGAGCCAGAGGAGGCCACGGAGATGCTGGGAGGGCTGGAGCCCCTCTGCTGGGAGGACGGGCTGAGAGAGTTGGGGAGGTTCAGCCTGGAGAAGAGAAGGCTCCGGGGAGACCTTAGAGCCTCTTTCAGAGGCTCTAAAGGGAGTCCAGGAAGACTTAGAGTCTCTAAAGGGGCTCCAGGAAAGCTGGGGAGGGACTCTTGATCAGGAAGGGGAGCCATAGGACGAGGGGAACGGTTTCAACTGGAAGAGGGGAGATTGAGATGAGATGTGGGGAAGCAATTCTTTGCTGGGAGGGTGGTGAGAGCCTGGCTCAGATTGCCCAGAGAAGCTGTGGCTGCTCCATCCCTGGAGGGGTTCAAGACCAGGTTGGATGGGGCTTTGAGCAACCTGGTCTAGTGGGAGGTGTCCCTGTCCATGGCAGGGGGTTGGATCTGGATGGTCTTTATGGTCCCTTCCAACCCGAACCATTCTATGAGTCCACGATTCTATGATTGATGTTGAAGAAAGCGTCCTTGGAGGTGGCCAGGACCCATGTGTGCCGTGTTGTGGGTGAGGAGCTCTGGGAGAGCCACAACTGTGAAGTGCTGTAAGGATTTACCCGCCTTTTATCTTGGGTGAGGAGTATTCTGTATTTGTTGCGCTTTCTATTCCGTTGATGTTGGGCAGCGACTGATTCCTTATTCAGGAGCAACTATTATTATAAGCACCTTCCAGGAAAAATGAATAGCTTGCAATTTGAAGGAACAGATTTATCACTGAAATTTTAACAGAGAGGAAATCATTTCCAGGCGGCTTCCTGACATTGTTTGGGATTTCTTCCATGGCTTCCAAAGCAGGTCAAGGCTTTGGTTTGTGCTTCAGCCCTCTCCTTTCAAGAGGTAAAAAATTCCCCTCGTGTAAAAGAGGAGAGCTGGTGGCAGACCAACGCCGTGGCTGTTCCTGGAAGGGGAAGAGGCAATGACAAGTGGCCTCCAAGGAGATGGCTCTGCTGGAAGTGCCCGCAGGACTTAGGCGTGTTGATAAATGCTGGCCTTGGGTGGGTAGGGATGATGGGGATGATCACGGAATCACAGAATCATTGAATTGTCAGAGTAGGAAGGAACCTCTTGAGATCATCTAGTCCAACTCCCCTGCTAAAGCAGGGTTGCCCAGAGCACATCACTCAGGACGGCATCCAGGCGGGGCTTGAAGATCTCCAGGGAAGGGGACTCCACACCCTCCCTGGGCAGCCTGTTCCAGGGCTCTGCCACCCTCACTGTAAAGAAGTTTTTCCTCATCTTTGAATGGAACTTCCCATGTTCCAGCTTGTGCCCGTTGCCCCTCGTCCTGTCACTGGGAACCACTGCAAAGAGTCTGGCTCCATCATCCTTCAACCCACCCTTTAGGAACTTGTCAGCATTAATAAGGTCTCCCCTCAGCCTTCTCTTCTCCAGGCTAAAGAGCCCCAGCTCTCTCAGCCTTTCCTCATCAGGGAGGTGCTCCAATACCTCAGGCATCTTTGTTGCCCTACACAGGACTCTCTCCAGCAGTTCCCTGTCCCTCTTGAACTGGGGAGCCCAGCACTGGATGCAGTATTCCAGTTGTGGCCTCCAGTTGAGTAGAGGGGGAGAATGACCTCCCTTGACCTGCTGGCCACACTCTTCCCTATGCAGCCCAGGATTCCATTGGCCCTCTTGGTGACAAGGGCACATTTCTGGCTCATGGATAGTTTACTATCCCCCAGGACCCTCAGATCCTTCTCCTCAGAAGTGTTTTCCAGCAGGTCCACCCTTAACCTATATTGGTGCTTGGGGTTCTTCCTCCCCAGGTGCAGGACCCTTCACTTGCTCTCGTTGAACCTCATTAGGTTATTCTCTGCCCAGCTCTCCAGCCTGTCCAGCTCATGCTGGATGGCAGCACGGCCCTCTGGAGTGTCAGCCAGTCCTCCCAGTTTGGTATCATCAGCGAACTTACTGAGGATACACTCTGGCCCCTCATCCAGGTCATTGATGAATGTGTCAACAAGACTGGGGGATGCCAGTGGGGAAGTAGTGGCGCCTTTGCTGTGTCCCATGTCCACACAATGAGTGTGGGACCGGGACAACAAAAGTTAAATATATCTGCAGCTCTGTGCTGTCCCGGACTTTCCTGCCACAGATAATCCATCCTGTAGGCAGATGAAAGTCTTATCACGGGGTGGTGCGAGTCACTGGGGTTGGTTTTTGTGGACCATTTCTGGAACCACAATACATTTATTTTTCCACGCTTCCTCCAACCTCGGTATTTCTGTTGTTGCCTTTGCACAGGCAGATGGGGCGTCTTCAGGACTGCCACGAGCCCAGCCCCACCTCGCCCTTCCCACCTCCCCAGAAAATAAATCCCACCCTGAACTTTGTGTGCAATAAAATCGAGCGAAACCAGCGCCTACCGCAGGCCTAATAACCTGTTTGTTCAGTTCAGGCCTTCTGCAACCATTTGGTTAAGATAAGCGAGGGTGGAGATGTTTCTTGAGGGCACAAAAGGCTCTCGAGATAAAGCTCATGTGGACTGATCCCACGATATGGCCAGATCATTTCTTTTCCTTCTCTCATCACCCCCCAGCATTGGGTTTTTCCATCGGTCCAGTTGTTTTTCTCAACCTTTTGTTTGCTCTTGGGGCTTCAGTGTTGCTGTTTGGCCTTCAGGCCTCTTCACCTGCTTGACCATCAGAAGCTGGGAGCGTTTCTGCTTCATGGGGGAACGTCTAGAAGAGGCTGAATGAGTGGGTATGAGTCAGGACAGTCACTTTGTGGGGTGAGGTTTCACATCTGAAAGTCAGGCTGCGTTAGACGTGAAGACCATGAGGATGGAGCAATGAACTCCAACCTCTCATAAAGTCTTCGTGAAACACCCATGAATTTGGCCACCTCAGGCAACAGTTGAGAAGTGGAGGTGAAGGAGGGAGGGTGCAGGTTATTCCCAAATAGGACTGTCTCCTTTATAAGGCGGTGGTTGTCAGATGCTGAAGGAGTCTCTGGGATCAAGGGTGGTCACAGAAGGACCAGCAGCAGCAAAAAACCCTGCCTGGTTCCTGCTTATCTCCTTAGGATTTGCCCTGTGATTTACCATAGAATCATAGAATCATATGGGGTTGGAAGGGACCTCTGGAGATCATCAAGTCCAACCCCCCCCCACCGGAGTGGGTCTACCTAGAGCAGGTTGCACAGGATCTTGTCCAGGCGGTTTTTGAATGTCTTCAGAGAAGGAGACTCCACCACCTCTCTGGGCAGCCTGTTCCAGTGTTCTACCACTCTCACAGTAAAGAAGTTCCTCCTCATGTTTAGGTGGAACTTCTTATACTCAAGTTTGTGCCCATAACCATCACCAGTAAAAGAGGCAAAGCATCTCCAGCATCCTCAGCTGATGCAGAGGAGGCATAAGAAAAACTATATCAAAGCTCCTGGTCATACCAGGGTGGCTCAAAACCCAACAATTTCTCTCCTCTGGTCCTGCCCTTCTTCCACGTGTCCGTCCCAGGCCAGTATCCCACAGGTTAGTGGGCTTAGATGTGGGGTGGGATGGCTCAGGAGAGGGGTGTTGCTGGAGAGGGGCAAGTATCAGCTCTTGGGTTGCTGCAGATTACCAACAAGATCTTGAAAACTTTTTATACGTTCTTTCATTAAACTTTGATGTAAATGGGTCTGGGACAGCAGAGAGGAGCTGCCAGCTTTCTGGATTCCCAGGGGCAGGTGGACAAGGTTGAAGTTGAGGTGAAGACATCTTCATTAGGAAGGTAGAGCACAAAAAGAGGGCACGTGGGCACCAAATCTGCTCTCCTCTGCCATCTGTTTGCAGCAAATTTGGTAGATGACAGATGTCCCTTGGTGTAGATTAGCTGGCTATGTGACAGTCACCTAAGCTTGCCAGACATCACCTTCCCTTCTCCAAGAGCTGCTTTCCCCAAAACATCTAAAAAGGAATACGCACATCACAACACAGCTGATCTCTAGGGGACTTGCCTGGAGAGCAGACCAGTCCTGAAGACCTCTTCTTTTCCAGACCTATTGGCCTTTCTTTTCAGACCGTGCATGTTTATGATTTAAACTTAACATGCATTAGAAGTCCCGTGGGCTTCTCAGGTTCTCCTCCAAACTTCCCACCATGTAAACTGCAGAGTGTTTAGCTCCAAAATTGAAAATGACTCCTGTTAATGATCCTTCTGGAGACCACGGGCTCCTTGTTCTTTGCTTTTTCCACACCCCTTGCTTCCAGAACCAGCAGCGCTGAAATGTTTGTTATGTTCTCCTCAAGTCACCTGTGTTTAAATATCAAAATAAAACCGATGTAGGAGAGAGCCCAAGTGTGATTTTGCTGCCCACTGAGAAGATGCAAACCTGCCTGAGAAAACCATGAGCACCTGGGCTTTATCGTGGCTTCTGGCCCAAGCAGGAGCAAAACCCATCCCTCTTGTGTAGGTCTTCTTGTAGGCCATTGCGGAGCAGAGGGTGGTCTTCTACCTAGCAAGACATATCCCTTTGGCTCTCTTCAGGGATTTCATCTTCATTAAGAGTGTGTCCACCGAGAAATGGAGCAGCTGCATTCCAGATCCATGTTGTTCTCAGTGAGCCAGCTCTACTGAAGGCACTTCCATTGCTATCCTGCATGACCTGTGTTGGGGAGCAGCCTTCAGACAAACCCAAGAGTCATGTCTTCAAGGTGCTCATCATGCCCTTGGGACTCTGGCCTGTCACAGAATCACAGAATGATGTCAGGTTGGAAAGGACCTCTGCAGATCACCTAGTCCAACCCCCTGCCTAAGCAGGGCCACCCACAGCAGGTTGGACAGGAACGTGTCCAGGAGGGGTTTGAATGTCTCCAGAGAAGGAGACTCCACCACCTTCTTGGGCAGCCTCTTCCAGGGCTCTGCCACCCTCACAGGAAAGAAGTTCCTCCTCATGTTGAGGTGGAACTTCCTAAGTTCAAGTTTGTGCCCGTTATCTCTTGTCCTGTCCCTACCCACCCAGCACTCTCGGTCTTCTCCAGCCACTCCACCCGTCTTGCAAGTTGCCGAGATTTCCTTTTACATCAGCTTATTGCACAAAAGAAGTCAACTTTTCTCCCTTCCAAATTTAGCTCCGTTTGGGCACCAAAATAGACCAGAGTAGGGACCGGTGACTGTTTTTTTCCAAAACATTGTCTCATGACTGGGACTAAGGAAGGGAATTGCTCAGCTGGAGAAAGGAGATGGTTGATTTTCATAACGAGGACACGAAGTTCTCCTCTGTTCAGTCATAGGCATGCTCCTTGGATTAGGAGCCTTATTCCCATGGAATTAATCCATCTCTCACCCCGATGCTGTCTGCTGCTGGTCTGAGGAAGCACAGGGTTGCTCTGCAAGGAGGACATGCAGCAACATGCCACCATACACATGGTTTCTAGTTGGAAAGAGCAGAAAGGCAGTTCCTGAGACTTCACGAAGGCTTCGCCTGGAGGAAATCGGTGCTTTAAGTCCTTATGTTCTGCAGAGGTGGTTTCATTCCTTCCAGGGTAATTGTATTTGCACGTGTGTCTGGAAGGCAGCTTCAATTCTTAAAAATACCCCAAGCTCTCGCCTGCTGTGGTAGCACAATGTTTGGAAACAGCCTCACTGAGTATTTTACTATTTTTGGCCTCATTACCTAAACTAGCAGGGCTGATGCGATCGGGCTGTGTGCGTGTCTGCTCCATCCCTTCCTTTTCTCATTGGTAACCCTTGGCCAATTTCCATCAAATTTCCAGAGGAATGGAAGTCTCGGAGATATTAAGCTCCTCCTATGCCTTCAGCGGTCAAGTAGATGAGGAAGACTCAAACCCCCAGTAATGAAGAAGGTTCAGTGTGATTTTAAGCGATTAGACATCAAAGATTCCACTGTGAGGTGTTTAGCTGCAGGAGAAGCCCAAGTCAGACATGGTTAACTGGGTGATAACCCAACCACAGCCCCAGAAGAGCAGGCTACCAGCTTTCCCTACTCCCAAAATACCTGTTCTTAGTCAAAGATGGGCTGTGTTTGAGCAGTGAGATGAGATCGAGGGAGGATGAGGAGAACTTGCTGATGCTGGATGTAGGCACATGAGCAGAGGACCACAGAAAAACGTGCATCGCTGAGCAGATCCTCACCAGATGAGCAGATCTAGGTCAAGATCATCAAGATCATCATCAAGAAGGCAACTTCATGTAACGAATGGCCTCTCTACCACTGCTCTGAGGGATCATGTAGGATGCTGTGGCTGGTGTGGTACCTTTAGATGTTAAGGATATTTTAGTGGGAGAGAAGGATAATTTGGTCACCAAGAATGGGTACTACTCATGAACATGCTTTCTAATGCCTGTGCTAAACCGTATGATCATGGTGCATCCAATTTTCTCTAAAGGAGTTAAAAGTGAAGAAGAAAGCTAAATGGGAAACTACCTTCTCAGGAGACACACGTGAAGACTGCACCCAAAACAAGGTTCAAATGGCGACGTGGTAGCCAGCATCAGGACTTACCTAGGGGCTTGGTGGCTTCTTCAGTGCTTGAAGTTTTGACAAGTGAAGATCCCCGAGGCTGGTCTCCCAGCTGCCATGGGAGCTGTAGGGTGCTGCAGCAGCAGTTTCTCCGGGTTCTTTGCAGATGGCCAGGGTGGATGGTCACAATAAACCCTGTTCGTCTTGGACTTGTGGTCCAAGTCTTCTCTGGTCTGCAAGCCTAAATTCATTACCATCCCCAGTAACCTCTCTCCTCCACTACATCTTCCACCAGAGGAACTCAAAATACTGTTATCTCAGTAACCGCTGCTAAAATTAACTCCTCATTTCTAACGCTCTTCACGCAGAGAGAGGGAGGGAGGGCTTTTTTTAAGTCGGTGTGTTATGTTGTCATGCCAATGTGACAAAGCTGCTGCTCCAGGAGATGCGTTCCCACCCAGCCCTTGCCCTTGCCCAGGCTGCTCCCTCGTGGCCCCTCACACGTGGTGATTCACCGGCAGCGGCTGGAGCTCCGAGGCTGAGATAGCTTGCGATGGAAATAAAAGGAGTGACTTTTACAGGGCTTTTATTGCCAGCCGGGGAAGCGCAATGCTGCATAAATAAAAATCGTTATGGTTATGACAGCTCTGTGGTCCCTGGAAAATAAATAATCCTTCACACTTATGTAGAGCCTTTCATCCAGGAACCTCAGAATCAACGAAGCTTCATGATGCCCATAGTAGGATGGTAAATACAGCATCCCCCTTATCAGATGAACATACCAAGTCAGAGCGTCGGCACCTTTGGAGTAAGGAGGACAAGACACCAGCTTGAGTATACACAGCTCTTCCACTGACGTGACCTGGGCAAATCATTTAATGTCCTGGTCATCTGGAGAAGCTGGACATGAGCAGGCAGTGGGCAGTTGCAGCCCAGAAGGCCAATCGCATCCCGGGCTGCATCAAAAGAAGGGTTGCCAGCAGGTCCAGAGAGGTGATTCTGCCACTTTGCTCTGGTGAGACCTCACCTGGAGTATTGTGTGCAGGTCTGGAGCCCTCAATATAAGAAGGACATGGACCTGATGGAGAGGGTCCAGAAGAGGGCCACGAGGATGATCAGGGGGATGGAGCACCCCTGCTATAGGACAGGCTGAGGGAGCTGGGGTTGTTCAGCCTGAAGAAGAGGAGGCTCCAGGGAGACCTAATAGCGGCCTTCCAGTACCTGAGGGGAGCCTACAGGAAGGCTGGGGAGAGCCTGTTTACAAAGGCCTGCAGTGACAGGACGAGGGGCAATGGCTTTAAGCTGGAGGGAAACAGATTTAGACTGGAGATTAGGAGAGGGTTCTTTTGACACTCCCACCACCTCGTGACCTTGTCCAACGGGTCCCTCCACCAACTCCGGGGAAGGGACCTCTATAAGTTCCACTCCGAGCTGCTCCGGGACCCGTTGGACCAGATCAACCCCCACAGGGACGACTGACGCCCCCCCAGCCTGATCTACTGGAAACCTCCAGGGAAGGCCGGACCTGTTGAGATACTGAGATACTGTCTATCTCAGTTGTTTACAGTAGGTAGATGCCACTTGTCCCTTTCCCAGGGGTGGCGTGGGTTGACTTAAGTCATGGTGGGCAGGTTCATGATGTGGTCGTTGACTTGCTAAAGGCGTGGGGCCACAGCTCCAGCAGACCCGCCAGCTAGAGCTTGTGTTGCCTTACCCCAGTATCCTCAAAATCATAGAATCATAGAATGGTTTGGGTTGGAAGTGACCTTAAAGATCATCCAGTTCCAGCCCCCCTGCCATGGGCCTGGGACACCTCCCACCAGACCAGGTTGCTCAAAGTGCCATCCAACCTGGTCTTGAAGACCTCTAGGGATGGGGCAGCCACAACTTCTCTGGGCAACCTGTTCCAGGTTGCTGCTGAGCATCATCCCTTTACAGTCACTTTTACAGCTGGGTTTTACACAAATAAATAAAACGGAAAGAAACAACCCAGTGAAAGTGGCTGGTTTAGATGCACCAGTATCGTGTGTTGTGTGTGACATGGGTGAATTTCCTGTAGATGGTGTATACTGGGATCCATCCATACATCGTGCCATTATTCGCCCTGTGTGGTTTTGCCCATACAGCAATCACTGATAACTTCATTCCCTGCTCGCTGCAACGGCCCTAAGAGAGGACAACAAGTCTGTGGATTTCCAGACCTGCTTCTATAGGGTCTAAAATGTTGGACGGATATTCGGATGGAAACTGTTTCTTTTATCCTGCTCACATGTTGGGTGTACAGCTCTGTCTCACTCTGACCTCTTCCATATCTAACCACCTCCCACCAGACCAGGTTGCTCCAAGCCCCCTCCAACCTGGCCTTGAACCCCTCCAGGGATGGGGCAGCCACAGCTTCTCTGGCCAACCTGGGCCAGGTTCTCACCACCCTCACACCAAAGAAGTTCTTCTGCAGCTCTCATCTCAATCTCCCCTCTTTCAGTTTGAAGCCATTACCCTTCATCCTGTGGCTCCCCTCCCTGATCCAGAGTCCCTCCCCAGCTTTCCTGGAGCCCCTTGAGGGACTGGAAGGGGCTCTGAGGTCTCCCCAGAGCCTTCTCGTCTCCAGGTTGAACCCCCCCCAACTCTCTCAACCTGTCCTCACAGGGTGAGGAGTCACAGTCCTTGGGCAGTCCTCACAGTCCTTGGGCCATCTCCATGGCCTCCTCTGGACCCATTCCAACAGGTCCATGTCCTTCCTGTGCTGAGGACTCCAGAGCTGGACACAGTACTCCAGGTGGGGTCTCACTAGAGACTGGAAGAGGCTCTGAGGTCTCCCTGGAGCCTTCCTTTCTCCAGGAGGAACACCCCCAAGTCTTTCAACCTGTCCTCACAGCAGAGGGGTCTCAAATCGATGCCTCCTGTGTCTCGGAGCTGATCGCTGCTTTTCCCTCTCTTTCACAGGGTTACCATCCGTTGCCTCATGAAGCTGAAATCGCACACACCAAAAAACTGTTCAGAAGGAGAAGAAACGACCGGAGGTAGGTGAAACCTCTCTTTAATGTGGTTTTGGTTTTTTTTAATCTTCTCTTCCTCATTGCACATCTACCCCTGTCCCATGGAGTGTCTTTGGCAGCTGCCGGCTTTGAGTTAATGCATAAACCTTTATTTGAGCAGTGACGTCCTGAAGATGCAGAATCTGTGCATCCCCCTGGTTTGTCTTTGAAATCTGGAGTATCCAGGAGTATCCTGGAGCTCCAGGAGTATCGTAAGGACCTCCTCTTCCCCTTATACTCCTTCCAGCAGAGCCAGATCCCCCCCACATACACACACTTGTATTAGAAGAGGCAGCTGGCAGGGTGTTATCTGTAAAAGCTCTGAGTCCTTGTGACTTATTTCCTCTCTTTCTGTTGAAAAGCAAAATTTTGCTGATTTTTCAGGGTCTCCTGCAAAAGCGGGTCCCGTTTTGAGAGGGGTTTGCAGCGAGCGTGGGACGCCTGTCCCCGCGAAGGAGGGGATGCCCTCAGCAGGCAGCTTTGGTGGCATTGGTGATTTCAATCCGCTGGGTTAATCGAATTGGGTCGATGGGATATTTAATTGCGTCGATTGCATATTTAATTACACGGGGGCATCTCGAGTCCTCGATAGGAATCGTGACTCTGGGTAAACGTGAAAATAAGCGGGGAATGAGGGAGTTCGTTGTAGATGGAGCTTTATTGCTGCTGGTGCGTTCTGCTGTGGCTGAGACAACCCAACTGGGGCAATAAAGCTTTACTAAAACCAGGATTTTGTGAGGTTGATGTTATTTAACAGGAGAAAAAGTTTCCCCTGTTTCCTCCTAGAGTGAGCCTGAGCTGCGATGCCTCACGGGGGGCGTTTGTGGGGGGAGTCCCGCAGACACCTGTAGCAGTTGGAATGTGTCCTCAAATGTCCCCATCGCTTCTCGCCTCGGGAACAGCCCTGATGTACTTCATTCTGTGCTTGCTTTTGGTTTTCTCAAATTTTACGGAGTGACCAAAAAAAAAAAAACCAGCTGAAAAGAGTTTGCTCAGGCATCCTAGGAACGTTCTTCTGTGGGCAGGGCGGTCCGTCAGCAGCAAACTCCTTTTTCTCTCCTCTTTGGAGCTCCCTCCTTTTTTCCTGCAATTAAAAAGACAATTTCATCTTGTGATTTAGAGAAAAGGGAAAAAAAAAACAAAAAAGGGGGCTTATTTCACCTGGGTTGTAGCCCTGGGATCACCAAAACATGGTTATGTGGTTAAAACCAAGCTGAAGTCTCCTTGTGGTGCAAGAGAGAGCTGGGTGGGCTTCCTCCCAACACTGGGTTGGGCTCCCCCAGAAATCCCAGTGGATTTTGGGAGCATCCCAGCTCACTGAGTGGGTCATCCTCCACCATCCAAAGAGTACCTGATGCTGCAGGAGACCTGAAGAGCCAAGGGGTCTCCTGCCTGAAGACCCGTGGTCAAATCCTGGACCAAAGCCATGGAACCGCCTGTTGGTTCTTCCCTCCCATCTGAAAAACCAGGATCACGCCAGACGTGTATTTTCATTTCTTTTTCTTTCTGGTCCCTTCAGATAAACCCTCAACAGACAGAAGCATTTAGCCCCCCCCCGGGGCATCCCTCCCTCCCATGCAGATGGTGAGGAGAGATAGCAAAAAAAACCTGCCTTGGGCTGGGGTTGGAAGATTGTGGGGTGAGATGCAGCCCAGACCACGTAGCACTGGGATAATATCCCAGGAGGAGAGACAGAAGCCTTAAAATCCAGTTGATATGACATCATGTGATAGAAGATACGGGATCGTTTCAGCCCTAAGCCGTCAGAAATGAAATAAAACGGAAAGAGCAGAGGGGATGCGGTCCTGCCTGAGTTCCTCCACAGATATTCATGGTGGTGTCCAAGCTTAGATAGAAGAACATACTTATTTTGATTTTAAAAAAGCTAAGAAGCCCAGGTTGAGAGAGCGCAGTGAAACAACAGTCTCTTAAATAATTGTTTAAGCGGAAAAGGCCTGGTCCCATCCCCTAGACATCAGCTGAGGACCTCAGCAGCCCCCCTGTCCTTCCGCCACATGGTTTGATGCTGGGGGTTCTCAGGATGCCCCTGCCTCTGCAGTGCATTTGGGACCAGAAGGGGAGTTTTAGTCCTTCTAGTGCCATTTGAGGTGCCCCCCAGAGAGCACTCACTTCTTAAAATTAATTTCTAGCAGGAAATGAGGTCTCAGAATGGTTATTTTATAAGAAAAACAGGGTAGAAATAGGCTCCCACTGTATTGGAGCACAAACAGGTTACAAAGCTGTTCACGTTTAATTGCAATATTATTATCTTAATGTCCCAGGCATCGTTCTGGGGGAGAAAAGCTTCGTTTCAGAGCTGGTGGAGCCACACAGGTGGTGTAAACAACCTTCTGGATGAGATTTTATGGCCAGCAAAGCTGTTGGGACCCGTGAACTTTTTGGTTTAAATGGATATGGATCTCTGGATATGGAGACACTCAAAATTGCAAGATCTTGGATGGGGCATCAGAGGCAGTGAGGCTTGGGAGAGGCTGAGCAGGACCAGTTAGAATCATAGAATCATAGAATTATCTGGGTTGGAAGGGACCTTTCAGATCATTGTGTCCAACCATCAACCCAACAGCAACAAAAAACATCACTAAACCATATCTCTAAGCACTTTGGTGGTGCATGGCTTGGGAGGGGTGTTAGGCAGCAATTCTGGACGCACAAACCCAAGGGAAGAAGAGCTGGTTTCTTAGGGGTTGGGAGCAGCCAAGGGTGGGAGTAGGGTTGACACGCAGCAGATTTGCAAGAAGAAACGGGGTTGTCCTGCTCCGTTGGTTAGAAGCAGGTGTGGCTCCAAAGTCCTCCTGCAGCTGGGTCTGGTTTTCATCAGGCAGCTTTTGGTCTTCTCCTGAAGGTGCTGAGCACTTGGCCTCAAGCAATGCTTGTCCATGGTGCACCATCTCACCCTGCCCAGGACCTGGTTCATCCAAGAAGGATGGCACATCCAAGAAGGATAGTCGCACAGGTGACCACGATGGGCATCCTTCTGCCGTGTCCACAAGGGGAACATCCAGTTTGGGTCAGGGTGTCAACCCCCAGGCTGACCTCTGCACCACACACAGGTCTAACTGGTCTTGCCTGGTTGTAGCTGACCTTCAAGTTGGCTTCTAAAAGAGCTGATAAAGCACATCAGCACCCAGAAATCTTCCTTTTTTTTCCCAGCTGGTCTCATAAATGATCCTGGTTGTTCCCCAGTGCTCGTGCGGGCTCCTGTCCCCTCCCTGACGGTGACATTCCAAAGAGGCCACGTCTTGGGCTGCCGAAGCACCTTTTGTTTCTCGTGCGAAACGACGCTGACGTCCGGCCGTGCTATAAATAGCGCCCATCCCTGCTTCCTTCCTGTCACCTTTCCTCGGGAAATGCTGTCACCGCGTTACGGAGGAACGCGGCTCACCTACCCCGACATCTCTGCCGTGCACCTTTCACGCCCGTGGCGGGGAATACAACTCTGTGGGTGTGCAACCACCGCTTTCTCCTTGCATATATAATACAATTTTGTGTTCCACGAGGCACGAAGGGCCACGCAGATGCTCTGAGGGCTGGAGCCCCTCTACTGTAAGGAAAGGCTGAGAGAGTTGGGGGGGTTCAGCCTGGAGAAGGGTCCATGGAGATCTTAGAGCCCCTTCCAGTCCCTAAAGGGGGTCTATAGGACAGATTTGGAGGGCCTCTTCATCAGGGAGTAGAGTGCTAGGACAAGCGGTAATGGTTTTAAACCAAAAGAGGGGAGATTTAGGTTAGATATTAGGAAGAACTTCTTTGCTGGGAGGGTGGTGAGAGCCTGGCCCAGGTTGCCCAGAGAAGTTGTGGCTGCCCCATCCCTGGAGGGGTTCAAGGCCAGGTTGGAGGGGGCTTGGAGCAACCTGGTCTGGTGGGAGATGTCTCTGCCCATGGCAGGGGGTTGGAACTTGATGGTCTTTAAGGTCCCTTCCAACCCAAACCATTCTATGATTCCATGATTTTTCCATGGGATGCATGCTTCATTTTTTCGTATAATATAGAAACGAAGAGCAGATTAAAGGTGTCATTAAACCAGGCTTCAGCTTTCCCAGTTAAGGACTACTGTTGGTCTGTTGGACACGTTTTTGGTAATAGCAATCAGCATCACATCTGCTGAAGGGTTTGGTTGTGGTTGCACAAGGTGTTGGAAGAGCTTGCAGGAGGTGGTGAGGTCCTTGCTGCGAAGAGCTTACAATTGGGGCAGGAGGCCAGGGGGAGGTATCAGCCTCCCGACATCACCCAGCAGAAAATCCACACCCGGTGTTTTCTCTGTGAGTTGGGACACATGAGGTGTAACTACCACCTCCTGATGAGGGTGATGGAGGACATCATCACTTGATGGGACCACTGACGGAGAGCAGCAGAGGCTAGGTTTTTCACAGATGTCCATGTGAGCAAGTGTTGAACATCAATAGGTTTTATTGGCCAAATCTGCTGTTTGCTGCTACAAAAGGCCCACCCTCCCTAGATATCACCAAGGGCAACTTAGTTTGACCTCCCATAAGCAACTACCTCTAGTGAAGGAGGGGTTTTCCCTGGGTGGTGGCAGGACCTCTCCTGCCTTTACCTCATGCAAGTAGTCAAGAGAAAAGAAATACTCTGGAACCCATTCCTCAAGTCTTCTCCTTCTTCCTTCCCACCCCACTGCCTTTCTGCTGGCGGAGCACAAGCTGTGCTGGGATGTAGTCTCCTTGGGCGGTGGGGTCCAAGTTTGGCCCCTTGTTTTTCAAAAAGTTGCTAAAAAAATGCCACTTTTTAAGTGTTGGTTTTTTTTTTCTTAAGTTTCTTGATCTTCTGGTTATTTGTGCTGTGCCACCTAAGGAATGGGACAGTTTTGGTGAGGACCAGGAATAGGTTGCTGGGGAAATCTTAAAAAGTTTGAAACATCATAATTATATTGGTTCGATCGCGTCTTGTTGGATGCAAAAGTCAAATCTGGCCAAATTCCTTACCAAAAGGAAATCCTCATGTGTGCATAGATGCTGGCTGGTATCTCATGGAACTTTTGGTGGTCAGTCTATGGGACAGGAGATGATTAGAGAGGGAAGCACAGCCCCATGGCCCAGAGAAGATGGAGCAAAAGCCTAAAAAATCAGTCCCCTCCTTCCAAAAGGCATCCAGATTCCTCTTTTCAACGGAAAAGGTGTGGATCCTTGGTTCCTCCTCCATGCACAGCTGATGTACCTTCAGGCTGTGGGATGACCGGAGCCCAGGGGGCTGCTCTGTCCCTGCCAGGGCTCTTGGGGACCAGGGCTGGCCTTGGGTGAAGGACCGTCACTCTTAACTGTGGCTGAGCTTCATGTCATCTCCTTCTTTTGCTGTTGGATGGAGTTTTAAGGGGGACATTTCTCCACCTGGGCTATGCTTCCTTCATAAAGCCCTTGTGCAGAGATAAAGAGGTGGAGCAGAAGACTTGGTAGGTCCTCTCGGCTTGGACACGGAGAGAAGGGGTTGGAGCAAAGAGGTTCGTGTTCTTTCCCCGTCTCCCTTCGATGTGCCCCAAATACCTGTGGCTTTTGACACCAAGATTAGAGAAACATCACCAGGTTTTCCTTTGTGTTGTCCCAATTTGCTTCCTACCGTTAACTTGGCTTTACACTTAAATGATCAGGGGAAAAAAAAAAAAAAAAAAACCAGCCTGGATTATTTTGTGTGTGTCTGTGTGTCTGTGTGTTGTTTTCTGGTTTTAATTAGATTCAGAGCTGGGGGAGGCAGAAATATCCTCCTTCCCCGGAGAGCCCTGGGTGGCTGTCAGGGACGGTTTCCTCTTCCTGAAGCAGGAGGGTTGTGTAAGCGCCGCTGACCCCCCTCTTCCCGCGCCCACGCCGAGAACCGGGTTAACTGGGGTGACCGCACGGGGGTGGCCGCTCCTGTCCCTTGTCCCCCACCGGAGTTGGCGTTGCTGAGGGACTTCCAGAAGCTCATCCCGGCCCACCCAGGTGGACCCCGTCAGGGTCTCGCAGGGAGGCCGGCGTGGTCCTGTGTAGGGACGGCCCAAAGGACGGTCACGGCGGGCTCGGAGCCAGGCAGGGAACATCCCAGATCCGCTGGCGGCTCCGCCGAGGAGCGTAGGCAAACTGTGATATATTTCTTTTCCCATTATATTTGATTTTACAGACCCTCGGGGACACTCAAACCACCTACAGTGATTAGTTCGACTGATTAAGCTGCTTTTCCTCTTGTGGCAAACTCCTTTTGTGAAGGGTTTTCAATAGCCACGCTGCTCGGGACATTGTTCCTGTACAATTTCCTTTCAAAACACCATAAAGGGCACTCTACCACTTTAGCCAGTCATAAAACATCACAGGAACCAGCTTTGCCCAGCTTGTTCCTTCAAGGGCAAGATCTCCTCATTCCAAGAGGAGGTATGGGGTTGGGTGGGAGTTGCAGGATGACATGATGTTGGAATGAGATGGAGCCATTAATGGAGGGGGGTGGGATTTGAGATGAGGTGAGAGATAAAGCAAAAGTTTTCTGGCTTCTTTTTTTTTGTTGTTTGTTAATATATGCACTTCCAGCCCAGAAAGCACCCCTCCCCGCATCCTGGGCTGCATCAAAAGAAGCGTGGCCAGCAGGGTGAGGGAGATGATTCTCTACCCCCTCTATTCTGCTCTAGTGAGACCCCACCTGGAGTACTGTGTCCAGCTCTGGAGTCCTCAGCACAGGAAAGACATGGACCTGTTGGAATGGGTCCAGAGGAGGCCACGGAGATGCTCCAAGGGCTGGAGCCCCTCTGCTGTGAGGACAGGTTGAGAGAGTTGGGGAGGTTCAGCCTGGAGAAGAGAAGGCTCTGAGGAGACCTTATAGCCCCTTCCAGTCCCTCAAGGGGCTCCAGGAAAGCTGGGGAGGGACTCTGGATCAGGAAGAGGAGCAATGGGACAAGGGGGAATGGTTTTGAAGTGAAAGAGGAGAGATTGAGATGAGATCTGCAGAACTTCTTTGCTGGGAGGGTGGTGAGAGCCTGGCCCAGGTTGCCCAGAGAAGCTGTGGCTGCCCCATCCCTGAAGGGGTTCAAGACCAGGTTAGACAGGGCTTGGAGCAACGTGGTCTGGTGGGAGGTGTCCCTGTCCATGGCAAGGGGTTGGAACTGGATGATCTTTAAGGTCCCTTCCAACCCGAACCATTCTATGATTCCATGATTCTATGTGTAGGGTCTTCCCATTACCCGAATGGTCCATGTGGAACACCAGTCACCGTAAGGTGGCCCAGTTGGCATTGAGCATCCATCGGGCAGTTTGTTTTGCCTGTCACCCGTGTTCTCAAGCTGTGGCGGGGTGAGTAGGGCTTTTCCACCCAGCTGCTCCTGTTTCTGCCGTTGTGGTCGGCGTTAACGCCCTCACGCGCTTGAGGGTTGTCACTGAAAATGTGCCCAAGCCGTGAGTCACCCCTGAAGGCAGATGGTGGCTGCGATCCCGCCGGCAAAACACACCACGGAAGGCAATGCCGTATTTTCACTGCTCCTTTCCCGACGCTGAGAGGCAACCACTGAGAGGATTTTGCATTTCATGCGTTGGGGGGGGGGGGGAAACATATTTCTCTCGATATCGGAGTGCCCCGTGGGCTCCAGACTAACGTCAAGAGGAAGAGAAACCTTTGTGAGTTCAACAGGACAACGCTCCACGTGAGCGGGACGTCAGGAGATGCGTAGCCATCACCATTCTCCATCCTCCTCCTGTGCCCCACTGAAGGCAGGGTGCAGAAGGGTTAAAAGATACTCATCTGAGTAAATTTAATCCTTTCCTTTCATTGTTTCTATTTTTTTAATGCCAGGAGGCAGTGGCAGGAGAGAGCCGGGTGCGTTTCCCAGCTGCAGGGTTGCCACCTCTCTATTGAGAGCGGCTTTGTCATTACATAAAAACTCAGCAACACAAGACCTTTTATTCCCATTTTATTTTATTTTTTTTGATGATCTTGGTGACTGAAGTGACCCCTGTCCTGCAGACTAAATTTAACCTGAAACTGCCAGGCTTCCGGGAGACTTTGTGGCATCAGGAGGCTTTTGCAGGTTGTTTTTCTCCATCTCTGCAGCTGATTGAAAGGCTTTATGTACCGCCGGCAAAACATCTCACTGTTATGAAACCTCAATAGAAACGTAATGTCCTGCTGGATAAGCTCAGGGTCTTGTGATGTTACTCCACAGAAAGCAAAATAATTGCTCCGGCAAAAAACCCAGGAGAACTTCAGCATGTGCCTGTGGTAGAGGGACACTTGATTTCGTTGAAACACAGGATTTAGTGGGTATCGTTCTCCTGTGTCACAGCAGGGGCTGGGCTGGAGGACAGTGAGTTGTTGACACCAACAGCTCTCCACTCCTTTTCTTCTGCTGCCCACTCTCGTGAGCATCAGGGAACGGGGAGCAGGAGGTTGTGGTGGCTGTACAGCTATGGAGAAGGTTAGAGAAGCAACTGCTCTTGTGTCCAAGGGTCTCGGGGGGGATCTCATTTCAGTTCCACCTTTACCTGGGGTTCACCTCCATCATCACAGATGCTATTTCGGATGTCCTCGTGTATCGTGACATCCATGCAAGGAGCTAGCAGACACCAGGCCTTGTGAAACCTGCACCATAATGGGGTGGGAGCCAATCAAGGTGCCATAAAGCACCTCCAGTGACACCACCATCTGAATCCCACCACATGTTTCCATAACTGTGTTGACCATATATGAGCTACTGGCTGCCAAAGTTTCGGTTACACTCGCAGTGGAGGTAGTCAGTGGAGTTTGGAGGATGGTTTACCTCAGCGTGAAGCCAGGTGACTCCCTCCCCAGTTTCCACCATCTGTAGCTGGTTGGGCTGTCATGGAGTTTAGATCCCCACCTCACGTTTGGCCTCTGACATCGCAAACACCTACAATGGGGCAAATTGAACGCACTCTCTGTGTGATGCTGTGTAACCCCCTCCCCATGCCTATGTTCTCCATACATTAAATGCATCTTGATGCTGTAAACTCTTTGAGGAGCAGTTGTTCTCCTGTTCTCATCTGGGACTCCATGGTCTTTAAGGTCCCTTCCAACCCAAACCATTGTATGGTTCTGTAAGCTAACCATTTATACGTGGGGCCTGAGGGTCTCCACAGTGGCTCCACTGAGTCCTGCACAAGACTGAACTTTGTGAGCAACCCTACAATAATCTGCGTGGAGAAGAGGGAGGATTCTCCTTCCCCTTGCGCAAGGTGGGAATTGCCAAAGGTCACCATCACAGGTGCTTGGAGAGCCCTGAAGAGCTTCTTGCTGAGATCTTCTGGCCCCCACATAAGAAAAATGAATCTGCCCATCTTACGAGATCAGGTTTCCTTACTTTATTTCGCTTTCCCATGTTGACCAGAACCAAGGAAGTCTGAAAAACAAAGAGCTGTGGGAGGAGTGGAGCCAAAACACCTCGCACCAGAGGAAGCGCTGGGATGGGGGTTTGTTTCTGGGCTCTCTTCAGCAAGAACAAAGACTTGAGACTGGTTCTCTGCCGTCTCATGGAGGGGAAATCTCTTCTCAGCCAAGGAAAGCAAGGTTTCCACCAAAACATTTTCACATTCACAGAGGGTGCTGCCTTAGCACTTCTTGAGAAGCTTTGGGAAGAGCAGTCTTCACTTGAGACCATGCTTGCCATAAGCATTTCTGGTGTTTGCAGATAATGTGCTTGTATCTGTACTTAGAAGATGCCCATGGCTGATGAGATCCCTCACCCACATTTAGCTCGATCCCTTGTTGAGGCTCCCTGGCTTCACTGGCCAGAGTGACCCCTCCTTACCTATCAGCTGAGTAGGTAGACTCTACCGAGGTCTACCTACCAAGTTGGCTTGGTGCTGCTGATGAGTAGGGGTTGACACCAGTCGCTGGTGTTTCAGCAACCTGGGTGAAGTGCATAGTTGAGTATTTTTTCACTTAGTTTTTCATAAACAGATGTCGACAGAGCAAACTGTTGGCATCACAGGTAGAAGAGCCCTGGAAGAGGCTGCCCAGAGAGGTGGTGGAGTCTCCATCTCTGGAGACATTCAGAACCCGCCTGGACACGTTCCTGTCCAACCTGCTCTAGGTGGACCTGCTCTGACAGGGGGTTGGACTAGATGATCTCCAGAGGTCCCTTCCAACGCCACATCATTCTGTGAGTCTGTGAAGCATTTGGCCCTGAGCCCTTTGAGGGCATTGCCAACTCCTGCTACAACCCCTAATTTGTTTTAGCCTCAATTGACAATTTGCACCTTCTTCTAGAAGGTTTCTTCTGGTGGGTTTATGCTCAGTTGATGAATCTGTTATGTCCGAAGGCAGGAACTGGTTGAACTGGGAGGGGGTCTCTGAGGAGATGGTGGCATCTCAGGATATGCATGGCAGTGATGCTTTTGGCACTTATATTTCAGACAAAACATGAGCTGACCCAAACCTTTGGGGTTGGGTGGGATTTGGGGAATTGAGCTGACTTGGTTGATGAGATGTAGTGTCCTCAGCTCTGCCTAAGTTGTGTTGCGGATGTATACATGCTCCTTTGGATTTTGTCCTAAATGCTAAGTGAAAAGAAATATATATGTCATGGGCATATGAAATCATGGGAGGATCAGGAATGGACCCTAAAATTGGTTACAAGGCCAGGCTGGATGGGGCTTTGAGCAACCTGGTCTAGCGGGAGGGGTCCCTGCCCCTGGCAGGGGGGTTGGAACTAGATGGTCTTTAAGGTCCCCTCCAACCTATCTATTCTATGATTCTAAAGCTGTGTGGCTTGTAGTCCTGTATGTGAATTAAAAGCTATTTTCTAGCTTGCATTTAAAGGCCAATATTACTTTATATTATGTCAAAATCAGCTATTCTGAATTCATTATTATCTGATTCTGAGTTGTCAGGCATCATCTTGCTGTCCACTGTTTCATCTCTTCTAAAAAAAATTGGTTTTCGCTCTAGTTTACCCGCCTTATCTTTCACTCTTTCCTTAAAGATAAATATCATAGAAGCATAGAATGGTTTGGGTTGGAAGGGACCTTAAAGATCATCCAGTCCCACCCCCCTGCCCTGGGCAGGGACACCTCCCACCAGACCAGGTTGCTCCAAGACCCCTCCAACCTGGCCTTGAACTCCTCCAGGGATGGGGCAGCCACAACTTCTCTGGGCAACCTGGGCCAGGCTCTCACCACCCTCCCACCAAAGAAGTTCTTCCCCAGATCTCATCTCAATCTCCCCTCTCTCAGTTTGAAGCCATTACCCTTCATCCTGTGGCTCCCCTCCCTGATCAAGAGTCCCTCCCCAGCTTTCCTGGAGCCCCTTGAGGGACTGGAAGGGGCTCTAAGGTCTCCCTGAAGCCTTCTCTTCTCCAGGCTGAACCCCCCCCAACTCTCTCAGCCTGTCCTCCCAGCAGAGCGGCTCCAGCCCTCTGCTCATCTCCATGGCCTCCTCTGGCCCCGCTCCAACAGGTCTGTGTCCTTCCAATATATATACACATATATAATCAAGATATATACATATATATCAAAGTTGTCCCAGCATTTTGTCTCAAAAGATATTTTCTCAGTGGGACTTTTCCAAACGAAAAGTCCACGCATCGCATGGGCAAGTCAAGAGGTTGGGGTGGCAATGGCAGGAGTCCTCTTCAGGCCAGGTAGCTTTTGTGCAGGAAAGATTGCTAAGAAAAGCCCGAAAATCACTCAGGAGCATGTCATGCAAGGTATTTATTTGAAAACTCACAGAATCACAGAACGATATGGGGTTGGAAGGAACCTCTGGAGATCATCTAGTGCAACACCCTGCCAGAGCAGGTCCATCTAGAGCAGGTTGCACAGGAACATGTCCAGGCAGGGTTTGAATGTCTCCAGAGAAGGAGACTCCACCACCTCTCTGGGCAGCCTCTTCCAGGGTCCTGGCACCCTCAAAGGAAAGAAGTTCCTCCTCATGTTGAGATGGAACTTCCTATGTTCAAGTTTGTGCCCGTTCCCTCTTGTCCTGTCCTTGGGCACCACTGAAAAAAGACTGGCCCCATCCCCCTGACACCCACCCTACAAGTATTTATAGGCCTTGATCAGATCCCCCCTCAGTCTTCTCTTCTCCAGACTAAAGAGACCCAAGTCCCTCAGCCTTTCCTCATCAGAGAGATGCTCCAGGCCCTTAATCATCATCATAACCCTGAAAAGTCTTTACGATAAGCTGACAGCCCGTGTTCATGCAATTTTCACGCTGTCTTGAAGGGCTGCACTATTTCCAGAGCCCTTCCCATGCCGATCTATTCGTGGCCAGCTCTAGGGCTCCTTTCCCAAATAAAAATAGTCACAGGAGTGGCCCTCACCCTGGATTTTAAGATGGCGAGTTATTTTGGGTGAAGGCGAAGGTGAACGTGTTTTATGGCCGACACGAACGTGTCGGTTTGAAGGCTGTGAAATTTCGGAAAAGCCTTCGAAACCTGTTCTCAGAGGTCACCGGGACAAACCTCTCCTGCTGGGCGAGTGAATAGAAATGAGTTCATAATTACGGAGTATAGTAGCGACCCGTTTGCTTTTTCACCATTTTAATTGAGGTTTTCAGAAAGGAAGAGAACTTAAAACAATACAGAAACGTCTTTTGTTCCTCCAGGGTCATTTACTGAGAGCTTTGCTGTGAGAGGAGAGGATGTTTATTAAAGAAAGCAACAATATCGAGACGTTATTTTAGTGCCCAAGTGCTGTTCCTGGCTGGAACAAAACGAGATGTTTGGGATGGACTGGGGACTTGCTGAAAACTAGCGTGGAGCAAAGTGGCTTGCAGTGGTTTTAGGGAACTCAATAAATGGTGCTGAAACAGGAGAAAGAGAGAGGAAGGGAAGGAACTGAAAAGGTAGAAACACCCTTTTCCTTCTCAGTAGGATTTCCAAGTCAAATTAATTAGGTTTGATGGCACACGGGTCTGAACCGCTGAAGCAGCATCCGGAAGTCAGGTTTTTTTCCTCCTCTTTATGTTCCTGTCTTCTCCATACCCTCCTGGGAGCTAATGGGTGTTACCAGAGCCACCACAAAGTCTCGCTTTGGGGGCACATAGGGAACATCCCAAACCCACCAGGAGTCATAGAATCAAAGAATGGTTCAGGTTGGAAGGGACCTTAAAGATCATCCAGTTCCAATTCCCTTGCCCTGGGCAGGGACACCTCCCACCAGACCAGGTTGCTCCAAGACCCCTCCAACCTGCCCTTGAACCCCTCCAGGGATGGGGCAGCCACAGCTTCTCTGGGCAACCTGGGCCAGGCTCTCACCACCCTCACACCAAAGAGGTTCTTCCCCACATCTCATCTCCATCTCCCCTTTTTCAGCGTCAAACCCTTCTCCCTCGTCCTATGGCTCCCCTCCCTGATCCAGAGTCCCTCCCCAGCTTTCCTGGAGCCCCTTGAGGGACTGGAAGGGGCTCGAAGGTCTCCCCAGAGCCTTCTCTTCTCCAGGCTGAACCCCCCCAACTCTCTCAGCCTGTCCTCCCAGCAGAGGGGCTCCATCCATGGAGCATCTCCGTGGCCTCCTCTGGCCCCGCTCCAACAGGTCCTTGTCCTTCTGCTGTTGGTGGCCCCAGAGCTGGAGACAGCCCTGCAGGGGGGTCTCCCCAGAGCGGAGCAGAGGGGCAGAATCCCCCCTCCTCGCCCTGCTGGCCACGCTGCTGGGGATGCAGCCCAGGGTGCAGAGGGCTTTCTGGTCTGGCAGTACACAATGCCAGCTCATGTTGAGCTTCTCACCCACCAACACACCCAAGTCCTTCTCCTCAAGGCTGTCTCCGTTTATTCTCCTCCCAGACTGGATTTGTGCCACGCTGAGCAGGGTGCAGAGGCATTGAGCCAGTGTAACTGTGGCTGCAAAAAGCTCTTCTCCTCAGCAAACTCAGGACCAATAGTTTTTTTCCTTAAGATTTAGAAACTTTGGACTTGTAGTGAAGAATAGGCCACGTTTTCAGGAAGAACTGCACTAAGAGGAACTTTTGAATAAGTCCTCACTGCAAAAGGGACATTGAGGGGCTGGAGCGTGTCCAGAGAAGGGCAACAGAGCTGGTGAGGGGTCTGGAGCACAAGTCTTGTGAGGAGCGGCTGAGGGAGCTGGGGGTGTTCAGCCTGGAGAAAAGGAGGCTGAGGGGAGACCTTCTCGCTCTCTCCAACTCCCTGAAAGGAGGGTGTAGCCAGGGGGGGTCGGTCTCTTCTCCCAAGGAACAGGCAATGGGACAAGAGGAAATGGCCTTAAGTTGCACCAGGGGAGGTTTAGGATGGATATTAGGAAAAATGTCTTCACCAAAAGGGTTGTGAAGCCTTGGAAGAGGCTGCCCAGGGCAGTGGTGGAGTCACCATCCCTGGGGGTATGTAAAAGCCGGGCAGATGTGGTGCTGAGGGACATGGGTTAGTGATGTTTTTGTCAGTGTTGGGTTGATGGTTGGACTCAATGATCTGAAAGGTCCCTTCCAACCTGGACAATTCTATGATTCTAAAGGTGCATCACAGAAAGGAATCATAGAATATGTCAAGTTGGAAGGCTCCCATAAGGATCATCAAGTCCAACTCCCTGGTCCTCACAGGACTCCCTAAATCTGAACCCTGAGACTAAGAAAGCTGTGCTGGCTGAAGCTGAGCATCCCAGAGAACAAGGTGAAGAACTCCTTGTTGAAGTGCTGGTCCTTCCCAGTGAGGTCCCTCAAGGATTAAGCGTTCCTAGGCATGAAAGTCCCGAACAAACAGTCGGCACTTGACCTCACCAGCGGTCACAGGGCATCAGCTGAGGGGTTGGTTCCAGGCAATTTAGAGACAGATCATCATTTCTTTCGGTTTGATTGTCCGCAACATCGCCGGGAGTTATTACACTAAATTAATTCTCCGAACTGCAGGTCCCCAGAGGGCAATATTGTCTCGGCGGTTTGTTCCTAAAAGGGCTCAGCTGGGTGATTGCGTTATTGCGGCTTAATGAATTACGGCACGTGAACTGGGCGGCGGTAATTGCCTTTGCGCGCTGAGTGCTTTACGCTGCAACCCCTCCACCCAGCTGGGAGATAAGTGACCTTATCTTACGGTTGCCACGCCGTCCTGCATCAGCAGAGGGGCAGGAGTGATTCATTTGGGAGATGATGTTCTGGTGGTGCCCTGGAACTGGTCGGGAGGTCAGTAAGAGCTGGGGGAGAGCTGTGATGGGTCAGACCAAACCACTTGGCCTGGTGACCAGCAATGGACCTTATAGCAGCCTTCCAATACCTAAAGGGGGCCTACAGGAGAGGTGGGGAGGGACTCTTGATCAGAGAGGGGAGCCATAGGATGAGGGGGAAGGGTTTTAAACTGGAAGAGGGGAGATTTAGACGAGATCTCAGGAAGAAACTCTTTGCTGTGAGGGTGGTGAGACACTGGAGCAAGTTGCCTATAGAAGCTGTGGCTGCCCCATCCCTGGCCATTCAAGGCCAGGTTGGAGGGGGCTTTGAGCAACCTGGTCTGGTGGGAGGTGTCCATGGCAGAGGGTTGGAACTGGATGATCTTTAAAGTCCATTTCAACCCAAACCGTTCTATGATTCTATGACACCAGGAGGAGCGTGAGAAGAACAGGGTATGCGTGTAGTGCTGCTTTCCAGCAGTGCTCTCATCTTCTTAACAGTTGGACTCAATTATCTTAAAGTTCCTTTCCAACCAAAATGATTCTGTGGTTCTCCAGGAATTTACACTTTGAGGATCTGCAGGTGACCCCATCTGCTCACCTTTGTGTCCAGTAGCCCCCTGATGGATTTTCCTTTCACGACTTTGACATTTCTTTTTAACCAACCTGGCAGGAAAAGTCCTCATCGTGTGGGCAAAGCGTAGGGTGCTGTTGGGTCAATCAGCTGTAGGAGGAGCTACAAGGGAGCAATTCAAGAGCTGTCCCCAGGCAAGATAGCCAGAGATGAAACAACCCTGTGGTGTTTTGTCGTCCCTCAACCTCAAAGTGCTTTTTGGCTAAAGGCCGCTCTCAACAACCCCCTTCCTCTGCAAGGGAACTGAGGTTGGAAAGGGCTGTAGTTGGACCTTCCCCCATCACAGACCTTGCAGTGAACCTGTGGCCACCAGCTCTGCGTATGTGCCAACCCCGTCACCCATGAGACCGTCCTTCAAGGCTGCTCTCTTGGGGTCGTGGAGTGCAAAACACAACCGTCTACGTGATGCTATTTCAGCCGGCCAGAATTGAGGGAAGGAAATATAGCGGCAGGTTCCTCTGCGCTAGGAAACCGATCTGTTATAGAAATGGTTTTCTCTTTGGTGGAGTGTTTCCTGCATGGCTCCTCAGGACTGGAAATGGGTTTATACATCTACACGTTGTTTTCCAGCAAGAGTTCATGGAGGTGTTGTCAGCATCGGGTCGCTGGAGTAGACATGAAGTGAAATAACTTATTTCTTTCTCCTGCTTTCAATCCTCTAATATAAATTTGCCGTTGCTGGTGATCGCTTGGAACGAGCACCGAGGGCTTTATGCCACCAGATTGCTCTCCAGGCAACTGAGCTGAGAGGTAAGGGCAAGCAGAGGGTGATGTTTTGATGGGTAAGAAAAGGTCTTATGGCATCCCCGGTGTCACACGAGGTCTTTCCATGAGACCTGGCCCATTTGAAGAAGCCCAGCAGCACTACGACAGCGTGACTATATGGTTTCACGGGTGGCTTCCAATTTTTGGCCACGGCAAGTAGCCACCCCCTCTTGCAGGACAGCATTTACCACCCTCTCCTTCTCCCTGCAAGGCCAAGTTGGGGACGTTGGCCCCAAAGACCCGGGAGGGAGCAACGCGCTGAAGCTCTGCAGGGCCTCCTGGCATGGTTAGTGCGTGAAGAAGTTGCCAGCTCGAGCTGTTTGGGCTCTTGTTGCAGAAACAATATTTCTGTCTGACCCCAGTTAGCAACTGATGTTTGCAAAATAAAGAAGTCAAGGCACTGGAAATACTTTCCATTCCCCCTCTTGTCTCAGCCCAAAATATTAGTATTAAAAATATTGCATCTATTATATGCAGTTAATATCTCTGCTGGCACGTAAATCACCCAGGGATTTTTCATCTCCATATTAAAAAAAAAAAAAAAAAAAAAAAAGTTAACTACGCTCTATTTTTGGATATTTGTTAACTGTTTTGTTTCCATTTATTCCGACTAAAGCCACAGCAGTCTGTCTCCAAGGGACCATCTGTGGGAAAGCCAGTCCCTGGATTGATTCGGAAGGTGCCGGGGTCATTAACAGGCATGAAGGCGCTGAAGTATCTGCTCTTTCTCTGATAATGTCTTTATTTAGCGTGACAGCCTCCAGGGCATGAGTGGACAACAGGCTGCTTTATTTCCTTTAAACTAACGTTGCTCCATCCATTCCCAGCGTTGTGCAGATGCTCTGGATCATCCTGATTTCCCGATTAAAGCTGGGGGGGTGGGGGGGAGCGGTGCTGGTCCCCAAGGAGCAAGAGCCAGCAGCTCCGTGGAGCTGCAGAAGGTGACCTTGCCTCCACCCGGGCAGCGTGTTCCCATCCAAACTGATGAGTGGCAACTTATCCAAGAGAAAATAAATCTTTGGGAGTGGTTCAGACCCTGGCGTAGCTCAGCCTCAGCACATCCATGTGAGCCTTAGCGCGGAGAGAGGAGGCAGGAATGGGGTCAAGAGGAGACAACTCTTCTTTTGACAGCGGGACGGACTTAGGTAAACATTTGGGGAACCTCTTAGGATTCATAGAATCATAGAATGGTTTGGGTTGGAAGGGACCTTAAAGATCATCCAGTTCCAACCCCCTGCCATGGGCAGGGACACCTCCCACCAGACCAGGTTGCTCAAAGCCCCATCCAACCTGGCCTTGAACCCCTCCAGGGATTGTCACTGGCTTGCAATATGTCAATGTGCAGATCGATCCCACCTCCCAAAGCTCTATACTAAATGCTGCATCTTTTTGAAAAAAGTTTATTTAATAAAATCTATTTGATAAAGGCTTCTGGCACACACAAGTCCAAAGCATCTCTCCTCCTTGGGTTGGTGTTTTACCAGATCCTGGTGTCGGAAGTTATTGCTTGCCATTGACTTTGGGTCAGCTCATGTGTCTGGACAGCTGTTAGGAGATCCTGTCAAATCTTGCCTTAGCTTCTACAGAAAAGACATTTATTTCTTCACTAGAAAGCACCGGTATAAATAGGATATGGAAAAAAAAAAAATGCCCACCACCCTAGGATGTCTACTTGCTTGCAGGTCAAAGAGTCACAGAGGTCTAAAGGAAGACAGCTGAACCAAAAGGCAGCAGGTGGGGGCTCGTACGTACTATTTAGGATGTCTCTTGAGGGACAGGACCACGGAGGGACGGTGGTGGGCTGTGTCTGTGCATCTTGGCACGACTTTAAAGTTTATATCTCTCGGAGGATTATCAGATCTCGGGATAACTGAGCGGCCTTGGTGTATTTTTAAAGGAGGCAGCCTGGAGTCTGCGATTTAAGCTCTTTTATTGCAAAGTAGTAAAAGATGATTCTTTATTCACTCCGCTCGCATTCTTACCCGTAGTCCAGGATCTGTGTGTATTTGCGCTCAGCAGATGTTTGGGAAACGTCACGTACCACGGTTGTGTCTTTCAGCTTTAAACTATTTCGTCTCAACCGGATTCGGTTCCTTGTCACTGTATTTTCCTATGGTTTTCATGTAATTTTTGCAATCGTGTTTACAGTACGCTAAGAATCCAAAAAAACATCATTCCAAGCAATGTCGTTTACGAAGAGAACCATTTCCAAGCAATTTCTACATGAAATCACTGCAGTGATTTCTCCACCCGTCTGGGCAACCAGCCTTGAAGTCCAGGGGGTGTCTTCCTAACTGGTTGCCCGGTCTGTGCAACAGGGGCCTCCATCTGGACATCCCTAATGATTTGTGGGAGATCCAGCAAAGCATTTAAAGAGCTGTTTTGGAGCTATCTCGCATGCCATCTGTACTTGGGATGTCTTTCCCAAGCTGGTGTTGCAAAACAGCTACTTAAATTCCTCCTGAAGATTCATTTCCATGAAGCTTAGAAGAAAATAAGCTGACTCAGGCAGCCTGTGCGGCCAAGCGTTGCAGTATGGGAGGACTTTCATTGGACTTCGGCAGGAGACACGTTTGCTCTTCAATGCTTCGCTGGGTCTGTGCAGATGGACTTGGTGCCGTGTCCTTTCAGCCCAGCAGCACTGTCCCTGCTCCTGCCTGCAGACTGGGCGCTCATCTGGTGGTCCTGTGAGTGTCCATCACTGTGGCATGGGAAATAGTGGACACTGATGGTGTGAAGTGATGCTGCAGGAAGGCATGGGGAGAAATCAGGCCTCTTGCTGTTCTTGGGAAGGCCAAATCAGCCAGCATCCCAAAGGAGAAGGTAGTGCATCCCATGGTGAACCGTGCTTTGTGTCAATACTGCACCCATTTTTCGGATGGGTTACTGCATGAGCACCTTGGGTGTCACTGTGTGAAGCCCTTCAATCATCAAATCATAGAATGGTTTAGGTTGGAAGGGACCTTTAAAGTTGGGGACCTTTATGTTGGGGACCACAGAGTCCCCAACATAAGGAGATGGACCTGTTGGAGCAGGGCCAGAGGAGGCCACGAAGGTGCTGGGAGGGCTGGAGCCCCTCTGCTGTGAGGACAGGCTGAGAGAGTTGGGGGGGTTCAGCCTGGAGAAGAGAAGGCTCCGGGGAGACCTTAGAGACCCTACAGGAGAGATGGGGGAGCTGTAGGACTTTTAAACTTAAAGAGGGGAGATTGAGATGAGATGTGGGGAAGAACTTATTTGCTGGGAGGGTGGTGAGAGCCTGGCCCAGGTTGCCCAGAGGAGCTGTGGCTGCCCCATCCCTGGAGGGGTTCAAGGCCAGGTTGGAGAGGGCTTGGAGCAACCTGGTGTGGTGGGAGGTGTCTCCACCCATGGCAGGGGGTTGGAACTTGATGGTCTTTAGGTCCCTTCCAACCCGAACCATTCTATGATTAAAGGCCATCTAGTCCAACCTCCCTACCATGAGCAGGGACATCTTCAACTGGATCAGGTTGTTCAGAGCCCCATCCAACCTGACCTTGAATGTTTCCAGAGATGGGGCATCTCCCATCTCTCTGGGCAACCTCGGCCTGGGTTTCATCACCCTCACCATGAAAACCATTGCTACCCTGCTGGTTTATAGTGAGTCTGATTGTGTTGTAAGGGTCAAACGAAGTCATCTCTAGCAAACAAAGACAGACATGTTGTCCAGGCGCAGGGGAGGGTTGTCTGCAGCAGTTGCACCCCAAGACCAAAGCAATGACGAGAGGATTTGTTCCCAGGTAGATAGCTCATGTGAAGGTTTCATAACACTTTTCCCAGCAGCCAGATGCTGGGAGCCTCATCAAAAACATCTCTACCCTCATAGTGTTGTTTTTGTTGGCTCTGCTTGTCTTCTAGAGTTCATTGTATATTTTCAGGGATGCGTACGTGTAAGACCTAAACCACCCGGTGTGTCTCAACTGTTCAAAGATGATTTCAGGTCCTGATCAGCACCATTTTGACAGGTGGATTTCCTACGCTTCCAGAATGCCGTGTCCTTCCAGACGCACGGGCTGGGTCTGGTGATCAGGATGGACTTTACCCCTTAGGAACGGAAAGGCATAAAAGAAGTGTGAATAATTTCATTTTTGTTTTCAGGAGCGAACATGACATCTTGTTCCCTTCTCATCTGAGAAAAATGCAAACAAAAATGAAACTGGAGCCAAGCGAAACCAGTTTGAGAGAGAAAGCCAAAGGGAAAACACAACACAAGTCTTGCGTTCTTCGTCCTCGGAGCTGGTGGTTGTTGCTTTCCTGTGGGGCTTTGAGGTCTTTTGATTAAATTGTGTGGAACCGTCAAGCTTGTTTGGTTGTTTCCCAGTCGTAGCGAGGGTAGAAAACTGAGCCGTGGCTGGGCTGTGGTGCTCCCTGCACCGAAGCAGCGCTGAGTTGTCATTATACATGTATGTAAGACATCAGGATGCCTTTGATGGACGTAGGCTTGGTGAAGAATACTTTTGGGGGGAGTCAGGCCTCTAGAATCGAAATTCAGACCTTTCTCCTCATTGTATTAATAGCACTATGCCCATCAACCTCCCAGAGCAGAATTAGACCTCCAGGACCACTTCTAGCTGCTGTAAAATTCCACCAGCTCCTAATTGGGATCCTTCAGGCCCTCCAGTTTGGACTACAATGTCCCTTAGGTGCCCAGAGCTGGTGATGATGGGCGTTTTGGACCGCAGTATGACTGCTGTGCCCAAACTCCTCTGGCAGCGCCTGCTCGAAAGTTCCAGTCCAGTTATTCATGGAGCTGCATCATGCAAAGTGAAGGAACTGGTCTGGCTGGAATATGTTTCGTTCAGAAAGGCTGTGCCTGGAGAAGTTAGTTTGTTCAGGGGATGTTCCAGAGGACTTTGCTTCCCTTTTCAGACTGAGTATCCTGGGCAGGTAACTAGTACAGCAGGGAGGAACCCCATTGCTGTCCATCTCCTCGAATTTAGCTCTTTCAGGGGTGACTCTAAGAGTTTTATTTCATTTCCCTCCCTCTCAGTGGAAAATTATGGTGGAATTTTCAAAAAGAAGATGGGGAGAGGTGGCCCTTCATCTGATAGAGCCAGTTCCACCAGTCCTCCGTTTGCCATTGCCATCACTGTGTGTTTTGAGGGTGTTCTCCTCCTCCAGCCTTGCGAGATGCCATGAATAAGTGTGATCTGTGGCCCTCATGGAGGTGGAAGGTCCCACAGAGTTCATTTCTGCAGCAGGTCTTAATCTGTCCCTTTTAACGACAATTGCTAATTAATTACAGGCATAGTAATAGCAAAGCTGATCGTGAGATACTCCTGAGACTTAGCATCATATGACCCTGGCATAGAGATGAGATCCTACCTGGGCAGAAGAAAGGATAGAGAGAAACTCTCAGTCTGCAAAATGCAGTGAGGAATGTTTTCATTCAAGCACCAGAAGGATGAAGGGGATGCAGAAGGTTTGACCTCGGCCATGGCACAGCTCTTTCTTCTCAACTTCTTGCCTGAGTGGCTGCGAGTCCATATTAGTTGTTAATTGCTGGGTGACCCTGGACATGCCCTACCAGGTATCAGACTCTGCGTGAAAGCAGGACAAAACCAACATCCCTCCCCTCTGAGGAGCTTAGTGTGCTCAGGAGGGTTTGCCCCATGGGAGAGTTACCTGGGACTGAGGACAAGAGTGGTGTCCAGGAAGGTTCTTCAAAAAGCAAAGCCAGGATGTCCAGAGTACCCAGTTCCTGAGCCAACGGATGGGATCTCAGTCTGTTTGGCCGGATGGATGCTCTGCACCATGGGGTAAACGTCTCAAGTGCCATTGGAGATGTAGCTCCATACTTCTCGGTATTTTCAGGGATTTCCTAACCAAATCTCCCCACAGCCACCAGGAGAATGTAACCCCGCGTTGTCCTCCGGCTCTCCACATGCCAGACAAATGGTGGGGGCTCTCAGAGGACTTATCTCGCTCGGGGGGATACGAGCGGGGCTGACGGGACGGAGCAACTGTGTTTTAGATCACAGCTGTCCACGTGTCTGGAGTTATTTTCCCCAGCCTTGTGCCTTCCAGCCCCTTTCCTCGGGACCAAACGATGCAGTAAAAACTTGCAGGAATCCCATATTTCGGAGCACGTAGGCTGATAATCACCGAGACAGCTGAAGCCTTAGATTTGTTTACGTAGGCTCCTCCAACAGGGTGGACATTTGTCTGTTGAAAGGTATCTCGTTTAGTTAATTAAATAACAATAATAAAAAAAAATTCAGTGGAGAAAGGATAGCAGAAGCGATACCATCCTTATTTCCAGCTTGGCCAACCCTGAACTGTCTCCCCTTGGTTTTTAGTGGTTCTGCAGTTGCCTTGTGACTCTGAATGTCTCTTTAGTTTCCACGTTGACCAACAGCCAAATCCCACGTCCCACTGGAGTCAGGGGGAGTTCTGAGCTGAATCAGAATTTGGCCTTTGAAGTGCAAATAGTTATTGAACGTAAAACGGAGTCAAGAATTAAGAGACCATTGTGCTGTCAATATAATTTTTCTTGAAGTTGAACTAGGGTCCTCTGCAAGGTGTCCTGTCCTTACAGGAGAGGGTGAGCAGACAGGGGCCACACAAAGGATTTCCCAGTAGCTGTGGAATTTTTCTGGGGTGAATTCTTCCCTTTTTCGGAGATTTCACTGTGTTTTTCAAGCTTCAGTGTTCCTCCCTTTGGCATTGCAGGCCTAAAACCATGGGAAGTGCTTTTGGGTTCCTACATGGTCACCCCAAGCCACGATCTCGGCTCTTCTGCCCTCGAGCAAGCACAAGGTTGTTTCCATCAACTCAACCCACAGTGGGTGTGAGCGGTGGGGTGACCTGGTCCCTATCTCGCCCCTTCCTGGGGTTCTTCACCTCCCCAGCATCTCAGTCACACCTGAGACCAAACAAAATGGGTTGGGTTGAAAGGGACCTTGAAGATCATCCAGTTCCAACCCCCTGCCATGGGCAGGGACACCTCCCACTAGACGGGGTTGGTCAAAGCCCCCTCCAACCTGGTCTTGAACCCCTCCAGGGATGGGGCAGCCACAGCTTCTCTGGGCAACCTGGGCCAGGCTCTCACAACCCTCAGAGTGAAAAATTTCTTCCCCAGATCTCATCTCAATCTCCCCTCTTTCAGTGTCAAACCCTTCCCCCTCCTCCTATGGCTCCTCTCCCTGACCAAGAGTCCCTCCCCAGCTTTCCTGGAGCCTCTTGAGGGACTGGAAGGGGCTCGAAGGTCTCCCCGGAGCCTTCTCTTCTCCAGGCTGAACCCCCCCAACTCTCTCAGCCTGTCCTCACAGCAGAGGGGCTCCAGCCCTCCCAGCATCTCGGTGGCCTCCTCTGGCCCCGCTCCATCAGGTCCACGTCCTTCTGCTGTTGGTGGCCCCAGAGCTGGAGGCAGCCCTGCAGGGGGGTCTCCCCAGAGCGGAGCAGAGGGGCAGAATCCCCCCCCTCGCCCTGCTGGCCACGCTCCTGGGGATGCAGCCAAGTATGCGGGTGGCTTTCTGGGCTCCATTGCATGTTGCCGGGGCGTGTTGAGCTTCTCATCCACCAACACTCCCGAAGTCCTTCTCCTCAGGGAGAGGACATCTCAATCTCCCCGGCTTTGTGATGCAGTGAAAAAAAGTTTTAAGATCTGGGCTCCGTTCTCCCGGCTTTGGCTCTTCTTCGCCGCAGAGTCCTATTTCTTCTTGGCTTTTCTCCTCCGCTGGGGTGTTGGGAAGATAAAAGCCCACAACAAGTCCTTGCCTGAATGCTGGATGCTCCTCTAGACCCCTGCCTGCTGCCAAGTCACGGACGCTGCTTCTTGTTTGCCATTCTCCTTCCTTTGCCTTTTATTTCTTTGCAATTATTTTTTTTTTTACTTTTTTTTTTTTTTCCCCTCGCTTGTTTAACTCTGGTGTTTTCCATCCTGT
>QJSC01027462.1:69024-93323 GCA_003697955.1 Calidris pygmaea | reverse complement strand
GGGTGTTAAGCAACGTGCCCCAAACCCTTCGCGTGTAACATAAGTTGGCGTATTCCTCTGTTGAAACGGCCGTGCTCTTTATAGCAGAGCTGTGTCTGCATCTGAGCTATGCAGGGCCAAGGGTATTATTAGAGTGGACATCACTGGGGCTGTAATTGTACACTGCTCCCCTTAGCAACCGCGGCCAACAGCACATCAAACAGAAGGCTGATACCTTCTTTTAATAAAAAATAAAAAAAAAAAAAAACAAAACAAAAAAAAAACACCACCAACCCAACCCAACCCCACACCGCCACGAAATGCACATCTCCACGCAGAGCCCCCGAGGCAGGGCACGCCGGCCCGTAGCCAGAGCCAGCGCCTGCCGCGTCCCCGCGCTTGGAAACGCCTCGGTGCCGATGGAGAAAGGCTATTTCTGGTGCATGCCCTGTTGGATACCCTACGGCATACCCTCTGGTATACCCTATTGAATATCCCGTTGGATACTCTGTTGGATACCCTACAGCATACCCTATGGCATTCCCATGTTGAATATCCATTGGGATACCCTATAGCATACCCTATTGAATATCCCGTTGGATACTCTATTGGATACCCTACAGCATACCCTATTAAATTTCCTGTTGTATTCCCTACAGCATACCCTATTGAATATCCTATTGGATACTCTGTTGGATGCCCTACAGCATACTGCCATTGGATACCCTACAGCGTACCCTATAGCATACCCTACTGAATATCCTATTGGATACTCTATTGGATACCCTACAGCATACTGCCATTGGATACCCTACAGCGTACCCTATAGCATACCCTACTGAATATCCTCTTGGATACTCTATTGGATACCCTACAGCATACCTTATTGAATATCCATTGGGATACCCTATAGCATACCCTATTGAATATCCTATTGGACACTCTGCTGGGTACCCTACGGCATACCCTATGGCATACCCTATTTAATATCCTATTGGATGCCCTATTGAATATCCTGCTGGATACTCTGTTGGATACCCTACAGCGTACCCTATAGCATACGCTATTGAATATCCTATTAGACACTCCAATGGATACCCTACAGCATACCCTGTGGCATACCCTATTTAATATCCTATTGGATACCCTACAGTATACCCGATGGCATACCCTATTCAGTATCCTATTGGATACTCTACTGGGTAACCTACAGCATATCCTATTGAATATGCCATTGGATACCCTATGGCACACCCTATTGAATATCCTGTTGGATACCCTATGGCATACCCTATTGAATATGCCATTGGATACCCTATGGCATACCCTATTGAATATCCATTTGGATACCCTACAGTATAACCTACAGCATACCCTATTGAATATCCTATTGGATACCCTATGGCATACCCTATTGAATATCCTATTGGATACCCTATGGCATAGCCTATAGAATATCCCATTGGATGCTCTATTGGACACCCTATGGCATACCCTACATCAAACCCTGTTGGATACCCAGTTGAATACTCTACTGGATACTCTATGGCACACCCTAGCACATACCCTAATGTATACCAGATTGCATTCCCTATGGCACACCCTAGTTCATGCCCTAAGGTGTTCAAGGCCAGGTTGGATGAGGCTTTGAGCAACCTGGTCTGGTGGGAGGTGTCCCTGCCCATGGCAGGGGGGTTGGGACTGGATGATCTTCAAGATCCCTTCCAACCCAAACCATTCTATGAATCCCGGGGTTTTTGGGAGAGGCTGCACTCGGGTTTCGGTGGACTCGGTTGGATTTGAGATTGTTGGGGTGACCACTTCTGGAGGTTCTCAACCAGGAAGGTGGCCAAAACTCTGTGGTTGACAGTCCAGGTAGAGGATGGAAGAGGAAAAACTAGGTTGAACCCCTTCATGGGATGTAGATGTTGTGGTATTAGGTACTGGAGAATTGATTGATTTCTTTCGGTAAATCAGGGTGTTTCTGCATTGTAGGGGTTCTGAGGATGAAGATACCAAGGGTGGTAATGTGAGTGGACACTGTCAGAATTGGGACATGGAAGATACATGTGGTTAATGCTGAAAGGTATATGTTTTTCCCCCTTAACATGATTAAGATCTGGGTCTTCGGTGAGGAATTGTTTGTGGTTTGATAGGAAGTGATGGCAGGAGGATCCGAGCATGTCTGGAGATCATCTGACCTGTACTCCATGTCCAGCATTGACTGCAAGGCCCATCAACCCTATTTCCATGGCAGTTTTTAATTTAATTTGAGATGGTCCAGTTTCTGCACAGAAAACATGGTACTGCTTGTCTTGGAAAAGACATTGTCCTAGAGACATGAGAGAGGTTGCTTCACTGAAAGATAGGAAGCATTTAGGCGGAAGAAGAGGTCCCAAGGTCCCTGGAGCAAAACCCAAGGCCAGAAATCATAGGATCACAGAATGGTTCAGGTTGGAAGGCACCTTAAATATCATCCAGTTCCAACGCCCCTGCCATGGGCAGGGACACCTCCTACCAGACCAGGTTGCTCCAACCCCCTCAACTCTCTCAGCCTGTCCTCACAGCAGAGGGGCTCCAGCCCTCAGAGCATCTTCGTGGCCTCCTCTGGACCCATTCCAACAGGTCCGTGTCCTTCTTGTGCTGAGGACTCCAGAGCTGGACACAGTACTCCGTGCTGACAGCCCTGTCATAGAATCATGTGGGGTTGGAAGGGACCTCTGGAGATCATCAAGTCCTGGTTTTGTAAACCCTGGTGGGACTCACCTACAAATGCAGCCTTGCAGAGGCGATTTATTTTCCGTACACCCAAGGAATTCAAAGACAATTCTAAATTCATGCACACACACATATTTACGTAGAATTCATACGGGCTTGGAGGGAGACAGGGTGGCTCTGAGGAGCATCCCCAGCTGCTCCATGGGTGGCTTTGAGGAGCATCCCCAGCTGCCTGCATCCTCATTTTCTCACACACCAAGAAAAGGAGAAGCAGGAAGGAGACCCGTTTCCTCGCTCTTGACCCCAATTGTATCTCTGAAGATGCTCTGTAATTCTGAAACAGATTATTTATTCTCGTATTTTTATTATTATTTAATTTTTAATAATTTTGTCGGTTTCTATTTGTATTTTTCTTATTTATTGGTTAATAATTTTCAATTTTTACCATTTGATTACAATTTTTTTTATTTTTTTTTTTAATTCTTTACCCTAGTTATCCGGGGCCAGACGTAACCCCGTGTGCAAGTGTGGGCAGCGGGCAGGAGAGGGAGCCAGGGGAGCGGGCTGGCACCCTGCCCGCCCCAGCAGGCAAAGGGCAGAGCTGGGCATCAACTAGCTCCAGGAGAGATGGGGAGAGACTCTTGACCAGGGAGGGGAGCCATAGGACGAGGGGGAAGGGTTTGACACTGAAAGAGGGGAGATTGAGATGAGATCTGGGGAAGAACTTCTTTGGTGTGAGGGTGGTGAGAGCCTGGCCCAGGTTGCCCAGAGAAGCTGTGGCTGCCCCATCCCTGGAGGGGTTCAAGGCCAGGTTGGAGCAACCTGGTGTGGTGGGAGGTGTCCCTACCCATGGCAGGGGGGTTGGAACCAGATGGTCTTTAAGGTCCCTTCCAACCCAAACCATTCTATGGTTCTATGATTCCATGAGACAGGAATGTGGCAGGGGCGAGGGAGCATCCGGCATCGCCTCCTCAGATGCCGGTGGTGAGATGAGGGGGTGTTTAATGGAGCGCAAAAAGGGATTTAACCCAAGATCTGGGGTTTTAATGGAGTGAAAAAAAAAAGGCAACAATTTCCCACCGACAGGAAGGAGGGGACGGGGACAGGAGCTGTGCCCCACAAGCACACGGAGCCCTCCAAGCTGGGAAAAGCTGAGCTTGACCCCAAATTAAATCAGCTGTGGGTTTATACTAAACATCAATCTTCAGCCCAAGCTCAGGGGTGGCTTTCAAGGCTCACAGCCCTTTGAGAAGCCGAGTTGCAGCTGGAGGTGGCCACAGGGCATCACAGGGGATCCCAAGGGGTTGTCCCCACTGCCCTGGTGTCCATCCAATGCAGCCACGCTCACAGCTCTGCATGGAGAAGGTGTTGAGTTCAGTGTGCTGGTAAGATCTTACGTTGCAATGCTCAAGTGTGCGGTGAAAAAATAGCCTTCAGTCTGTAAATAAGTTGCTTGTGGGTTGTCCTGGCACTTTTTAACCCCAGAGGCTCCCATGGTGTGACCTCAGGGATGGTGCTCGGCGTCCCGTCATCTCTTCTGCCCAACGGATGCCCTATCTGGGCACCTTCCAGTGGTGGTGGGACTCAGCGGAGGTTCTTCTTGGTCCCTCAGGCTGGTGGGGAGGAATGTCAGGAGCACCCCTGGCTGCCTGTTCCTTCTGCCTGTTTCTGCTGTGGAGCAGAGGCTCTGCTGGGCTCTAGGTGGAGACTGCAGACTGTGCACCCTGCCTGCACCCTGCCTGCAGCTCTGGGCCAGAGCCAGGCGGCCAATTACCGGCGGGGTGGGCTTCATGCTGCACCCAACCATTGCTGGTGGGTGAGGATGCTCAGGGCCACGCAGGGTCCACCCCCACCCCCCCCCGGGGGCTTTCACAGGAGAGGCAGCAGAAATAAATAAATAAGTAAATAAATAAATAAATAAAGATAGCCTCAAAATCCATTTATCCATTCACTGAGAGGGGAGGAAATGCCTGGAAATGCCTGAGGACCCCCCTTCCACCCGCTGAACTAGAGGTGGGAGGGGGGCTCCAGTATTGAGATGCCCTCAGAGCGGACTGGAGAGGCATCAGCTCCAGCTCTGTTTCCTCCCGAAAGGCTCAAATCCCACCCCAGGATGCAGGAGCACGTTCCTGCCAGCCCAGGGACTCAGCCAGACCATCTGCTCCGGCGTAAATCCGGCTCAGGCTGCTGCCCGCCCCCCCCCCCGCCCCCCCCCCCAAGGTGGGGATTTTGGGATGCTGCGGGGTTGGAAGATCCCTGCTGCCGCCCTGCCATCCCCAAGCCTGCCCTTAGGCGGTTCCCTTTATTGTGGGAACAGGATTTTGGGAAGCTCGTTGAGACCCCACGATGCATCACCCTGCCTGGGACCCATCCCGCATCCCCCCCCCCCGGGGGGATGAAGCATCCTTCTGGCAGAGGAGCAGGCTGGTGCCAGGGACGTCACCTCCTGAGCCAAGGCCAGAGCAGACGCAGGTGCCAGCGTCAGCCCAGAGCTGGGGTTTGGGCAGAAGGACGTTGGAGAGGGCAGCACCTCTTTTCCTTTCTTGGGAAGGAGGGAAAAATGGGATAGCTTGTGCTTTGCCCATCCCTGGCATCACTCAGGCACATGGGATACGGGGGATGCTCTTGCTCTCACCAGCAGGAAATCTCTGGTTTTTTAAGGAGCCAGAGGATACGCTGGGGGTGAGGAATGAGAGGGGTGAGAATTGTTTCGGGTCTTTGTCCCGTGCCTGGCCGGGGACAATACCGGTGCGAAACACAGCATCCGAGCCTTGAGGACAGGACCAGATGATGCCACCCCCTCATGACACATCCTCTGGTCTCATCAACGCTGCTGCCACCCATGGGGTGTCCCCCCGTGCTCTCCCCCCGTCACCGAGCATCCAAAACCAAAGTTTCCTTTTCCCCTCCTGGTGATAAATCCCTCCATTTTTAATATTGTTTTTTTTTTCTTTTTTTTTTTTTTAAATTATTTGCTCTACATATTATTTTTTGAATAAAGAGGGCTTAGGAGAAGCATCTCTGGCAGCACTTGGGACCCCAGTCCGGGAGCAGCAGGAACTGGAAGCCAAGATAGCAAAACGTGTGCCGGCTAAAGAAATGGTGTCAAAACCGTGAAAAACAAAACTTTTCCGTTTCTGCCACGTTAAAATAAGAGTAAGGTGTGTTTTCTTGAGCCTCTTTAATATTCCAGCCCCTGCCGTCCGGTGGTCTTGATGGTGATGCTCGCAGTCTGCCGGAAAATATGCCATGGAAGTCGTGAGCATCCCTTTAGAGATAGAAATTTGGGGGGGGGGGGCCCGGGGAGGATCAAGGGGGTTTTGCAGATTAATGTTGTTTTCTGCACCTCTTTTCCGTAATTCCAGCTTTTTCCAGTGTGGACAGGCAGCTTCGGAGGCGTTGGAGGGCGTGCCCCATATCTCCATCTTCAGAAAAGATGAATGCATTTTTAACATCCCTTTAGAAAAAAAAATAAATATATAGCCAAATAGGACATTTTCTATAGCAGAAACTCCCTGGATTTGTAAATATTAGCCCCTGAGAAAGATTTTCTGAGCTCTTTTGTGTCAATAGCATTTTTTAACAGGCTGGTACTTCACCTCCAGGTCCTGGCTTTCCGTGGTGGCTTGTCCCCCATCGCAGGGAGCCCAGGGCTGCGTTTCCAGCGGGGAGCTCCGGTACCACGGGATGCTTGGCCACGGCGGTGGGAGAGAGGGGGTGAAAAGCAAGCGGAGGAGATAAGAGGGTTGTCAGCCCCTTTGCTTTCCGGCGTGTTTGCTCAGCGACGTCGAGTGCTGGGCCAGAGCCACCACCTCCCTGCAGACTAAACAGTTGCAATGTTTTCTCCCATGACCGAAAGAATTTAGAAAAGGGTCCCGGTATGAAACTTTACACGAACTCTGGGTGCCACGAATATCTCTGGCTGCCAGGCTGTTAACTCCTCCGATTCCCTCCTCGCCCGTGCGGCTCGGTCTCCGAGCAGATGAAGGGAAGAAGCCCACCCTACAGTGAATCTGGCCGGTTGCCTGCAGGACACCCCCCCCCCCCCCCCCCCACCCCGTGCTCTCCCACCCGTCGCGTCATCACGCATCCCTCTCTCTTCTTTTTTTCGCTTTCTTTTAAAGGAGAAAAGCCAAGATCTCCGGCCATAATGGAGCTCTGGAGTTCTCAGTTCAGGAAAGACATGGACCTGTTGGAGCAGGTCCAGAGGAGGCCACAAAGATGCTCCAAGGGCTGGAGCCCCACTGCTGTGAGGACAGGCTGAGAGAGTTGGGGGGGTTCAGCCTGGAGAAAAGAAGGCTCCTGGGAGACCTTAGAGCCCCTTCCAGTCCCTAAAGGGGGCTTAGAAGAAAGATGGACCCAAAGAGGTGGTAGATGCTCCATCCCTGGAAACATTGAATGCCAGGTTGGATGAGGCTCTGAGCAACCTGATCTAGTTGCTCATGTTGGGTGTTGGACTAGAGGGCCTTTAAAGGTCCCTTCCAACCCAAAACATTCGATTCTATAATGCCCCATGCCTCTTGGACCTGTTTGTAGCCATCTGTGTGCATTGAGATCCACCCAAAGGTTGTCTGCTTCCCTGCGCCGACCAGCTGGGGGGCTTCTACTTTAGGGGCAGGTTTTGGAGATGGGGGAGGCCAGCAGGGCTTCATTCATCCATAGGTCCTGGCTTGCAGAGAAGCATGTCAAGCCGTGGTGTCTTCCACTCCCCAGCCAGAGCAGCAGATTGATGGTCCCACCCCATGGTGAAGCACCACCAACCACTGACTCGGTAGAAAGGTCTTAGCATCCCACAAGGAAAGCATCCTGCTGCCAGCTCCCAGGCACCCAGGAACGTGGTGCCCAGTGACAGGACAAGAGGGAACAGGCACAAACTTGACCATAGAAAGTTCCATCTGAACACGAAGAGGAACTTCTTTCCTTCAAGGGTGGCAGAGCCCTGGAACCAGAGAGATGGTTCTCTGGAGGTATTCCAAACCCACCTTGGTGTGTTCCCGTGCAACCTGCTCTGGTGGGCCTGCTTTGGCAGGGGGTTGGACTAGATGATTTCCAGAGGTCCCATCCAACCACACATCATCCTGTGATTCTGTGATGGTCCAGCCACAGTGCCTGGACAAAGCAGCACCTACCTTCACAGCCACTTTTCCTCCTCTTATATCCCTGATCACGAACTTGGCCTGTCCCCACAGACCCCTCAGCATCTCCGTGTGGCATTTGCAAGCAGGATCCATCCATCAGGCTCCATCGAGGTCCTAGTTGTCATCCCAAGTTGACACTGGGCATGGGATGGTGATTTTATCACGCACAGAAGTGGCCTCTGAGCAGATGCTGGGGATGGTGTTGAGGCTCAGACCTTGCCCTGATGCTGGAAAGGGCTTGAAAACTGCCCATCAAACCATTCCCACCCATATAAAACATCCCCAACATGCTTTTTGGGGGGGTTTCTTCAAACCAGCATGGTTTTATGCTGAGCTCATGCTTTGAGGAACATGGCCTGTGGGCAAGGACATTTATATGACTATCTTTTTCCATGCTGGGGATGCTGGGATGGGCAGGGATCAGCTGTGCTTGATCCTCTCTCTTCCCACCACCTCCGTGGAGCAGGGAAGGGATTGCTGGCCTGGTGACGCGATGCTTCTGGGGACACGGATGTTTTGTCCCCATCTCAGGGCATGCCTGCCCAGGAGAGGACTCACAACCTGTCCCAACATCCAAAGGTGACCCAAGGTTTTCCCACGCGCGCTCACAAAGACAAAGGCCACGTCGCTGCCTCAGGGTTCCCGCAGCATCAGGACTTGAGCAAATATAACGAGGATCTTCTGCAACACTCCGGAGGAACCAACCTGCCCAGGAAGAGCTGCTTCCTCCAGGCATTAAAGCCATGGAGTGTCCACAGGGCTGGGTCAAACTGGGTTGAACTGGGTCGAACTGGGTCCTGGCTATTCTGACAACAACCCAGCAAGAAAATTAATTTGTATTTCTTCGTGGTCCCTTGTCTTCCCACCAGTTCCTCTCCACGGGACTGAGAGGTTGGCTTCTGGCTCTCAAAGAGTATCATTACTTCTCTGTGTCCGTGTGTCCTCCTGTTGGTCCGTGTCCCTCTGCTCGCTGTAGGATCTGGCCGGGGCAGGCGATGACATCTTGCTGTGCGGTTGTGTCTGGGTTCCTGGGATAACAGGGCTCTAAAGTGGTGATAAAGTGCTGTTATCCAGCCGAGCTGACACCCTGGCACGTGTTTGGGAATCCAGGAAGGTGCTAGATAGGAAAGGCGGCAATAAAAAAACGAAGTAAGGAGGAAGACAACTCTGTCACCTCGGTACTGGTGGAGGAGGTGCTGGCAGACATCCTCCGGTGAAGCAACCAGAGCTCCCAGTGCATCCCACTCTCTTTTCCAGAGTATTTCTGCTCTGTGTATTGTCCTGCTTGAAAATTGTTTGGAGAAACATGGATAACACTGGATAAATCTTAGTAACTCAGCGGAGGTGCGAATGTGTTCTGATGGCAATGAAGCTTGTTCCACTTCAATGGTAAGCTCTGCTGACCTGTGGGACAGGTCTTCTGGTCTTCCCAGGATGTGGCCACATCTCAATTGTGATGCTTCCCCTCCACAAGAGAAAAGGAGAAGGAGATAACAGGAGACCAGGGGGTTTCCTTTGAGCTGCCTCTTCTCCTCACTCTGCTTTCTCTGCACTCGGAGGGTCATTAAAGAAGATTTTCAGACCAGGACAAAATGGTGTTTGCTGTTTGTGGTGTGCAGACCATGCTGCTTCACCCTCCTGGTCATCTCAGAGCGTCCGCTGAGACAGTGCTCCAAGATCTCTAGAAACTGCTAGGTTATCACCATCTCTTTTCTGTTGACACATCCATCATTGTGGCCCCACCAGGGCGCTTTAAACCTCAACTAAATCAATAATTAACTGCTTGCACCTCTGCAGCCTCTGAGGACCTCGGAGACGTCGCTGGCTCAAGCCATGAGACGCCCACATTGGGTGGGTTGTTGCTCTTGATGCCAGATTTGTAGTCAGACGGAGAGGTCATGGTGAGACCAGGGGGCAGGAAGTTCAAGTGACCACCCGCTTGGTCACCTCCGGGTGTTTGGAGACACGGGAAGTACCCGTAGCTCCTGTTAGCTCTGGTTATCAGCTGCCTTGGTTACTCAAACATGAGGATTTTGAAATTCATGGATGTTCCTAATTCTGGGAGTTTGCTTGGCATCTCCTTTAGAAGAACCAGGAGTTTTCTGACCTTACTTTCCCCTTCCTGCCCAAATCCTTTTGAGAGGAATAAGCACTCTTTGTGTCTGTCCGATGGCTGCGGGATCTCTGGCGAGTTGTTCTTGTAGAATCAGTCAGTGGCATTTAATGCAAGTTATAGATCAGCCGGTGGTCGGCTGATGGGTGGTAGGTGCCCACAGGGTGGTGGTTCGCAGTCCTGGTAGCCTGGACCTTCACCATGCGATGCATTTTGGAGACCTCTGTGATTAGAAACCATCACAGAGCTGTAGCTGTCGTGAAACCAAGTCCACGCTGAAGGCCACCGGTAGGATTTGCTGCTCTTCCCAAAGTGAACCCCGAGGAGAAGCTCCTGCACCTTCATCTGGTGCAGATCCAGCTTGGAGGAAACGGCCTGATGGAAGTCTGTGGGAGTGAAATGCCCCATGGCTGGGTGAAGCCGGGACCTTTGCGAAGGCTGGGCACAGGGTGTCATCTGTAATTTAAAAGCTTTATCTGCTTTAAATGTCAATAGCTCCTTTGTTGGAGTAATAATAATTGCTGTGATTTGCATGTCTCAGTCACACGCCCCAAAGCACTTTGCAGAGGAAGGTGAGCACATCGTTCCCATTTACCAGCTGGGAAATCAGGGTACGGAGGTGATGGGAGCCCACACAGGACTGGAAACAAACCTCAATCTCCTGCGCTGCTGTTTCCCGGTCCTGCGTGGAAGCTGTTGGCACAAAGCAGGGCTTCTGTCATCGTCTTACTCTGCTTTGTCTTACTGTCCCTGTGGTGGCAGTAACGTGGGCAGGGATGGGGTGGTGGGATCTCGGTACAGTTCGCTCCTCAGGCAGTGTCAACGCAGTGCTGGGAGCGTTGCTGTGGGTGGTTGGAGGAAGAGCAGAGCCCATGGAAGAGCTGATGGTCCCACCTCGTGTCCCACCTTCTCCGGTGCTTTGGCACAGTGAAGGAACTTGTGTAGTGGTGTCTGTGTGGAGTGAGATGTTCCCGATGAAGCTGTGGGTGGTTGCTTTGCTTTGAGACACTCAGTGAGACCCTGGACATCCGTGGGTGGATGTATTTGATGTATTTGATCACTCCCTGGTGCTGCCACAGGTTTCTCCAGCACCTTCTGAGGTTCTTCTGAATGCCGGTGCTCACCTCACTGGGTTATGCTCCCCAGAAGGGAAAACCATGCTCCAGAGCCTCCTCCAAGCCAGGACCTAAACACAGGAATTATTTAAATTATAAATGGGGAATAATAAGGCTACGAAGATGATGAGGGGACTAGAACATCTCTCTGATGAGGAAAGGCTGAGGGACTTGGGGTTTTTGAGTCTGGAGAAGAGAAGACTGAGGGGGGATCTGATCAAGGCCTATAAATACTTGAAGGGTGGGTGTCAGGAGGATGGGGCCAGGGTTTTTTAAGTGGTGCCCAGAGACAGGACAAGAGGAAATGGGCACAAACTTGAACACAGGAAGTTCCATCTAAACATGAGGAGTAACTTCTTTCGTGTGAGGGTGGCAGAGCCCTGGCAGAGGCTGCCCAGAGAGGTGGTGGAGTCTCCTTCTCTGGAGACATTCAAAACCTGCCTGGCCACGTTCCTGTGGGACCTGCTCCGGGTGGACCTTCTTTGGCAGGGGGTTGGACTAGATGTTCTCCAGAGGTCCCTTCCAATCCCTACCATTCTGTGATTCCCGTGATAATGCAGCAATGTTAAGTGCACAAGATGTCATTTATTGGAGGACTTTCTAGGAAGGGTTGGGGAGGAGCATGTGCTCCTCCTCCAGGAGAGCCACAAGGGATGGATGCTGTCCCAGCTTCAACCCACCACCTCCCTTCTCCAAGCCGTTTTATTTCTCTCAGGTCCTTTCCAAAGAGCCATTTAAGGCTCCAGCCTTTTGTAGCACGTTGCCAGGAAGATCAAGTATTTTAACGCTGCTTTTTATATAGCGCTTCGCACTGATATCCAAGGGTTATATATTTCTTTTTGCCCAGTATTTCTGACTCAGTATTTCCTGCCTCCTTGACGCTGACTGAATAAAGAGCAGACCAGGGGACAACGGAGCTGCCGGAGGAAGAGCCCTCGTGTTTACAGAGCAACAAGCCCAACTTGTGTCTTCTTTTAATTATTTTTTTTTCCATCAGAAGGTGGCGATGCTTAAATTAAACCCTCATTTTTAGCCCGCGCTGAACTTTTGCCCTCTAACGCGCTGCTGACGGAGTCAGCCCTGAGCCGGTGGGCCCAGATCTGGGGAAAAGTTATTTGGGACTCGTCTTCAAAAAAAAAAAAAAATAGCGTGGCAAACTCCCAAGGGATGAATTTTCGGCCGCAGCTGTCCGGGCTGGAGCGAGGGCTTAGATCCGGTGGCAAAACGCTGCTCCTGGTCCCACTTGGCTCTGCTGCCCACCAAAAACGGTAGAGGATGGATTTTCCTCCTCTTCCATGGAGTAGCCAGTCCTTTTGGCTCTTCTGGCTTGGTCCTGCTCTTGAAGAGATCTCATCTCTGGGCCAAGAAGGGATGGAGTTGCATGAGCTGCATCTACACTGAGATGCAGAGTGGGCTTTCACTTGGGTGCAAGAGGGAAGAGACCCAAGATGAAGGCCTTTTCTATTTCCATTGCTGGCAGAAGCTTCAACCAAGCTTAGAAAGTGCCCAACGGGGGACATCAGAGGGTGGGCTGAGCCATGGCCCATCTATCATGCATGAACATGGCCCTGACCTACCCATAGAATCATAGAATGGTTTGGGTTGGAAGGGACCTTAAAGACCATCCAGTTCCAACCCCCTGCCCTGGGCAGGGACACCTCCCACCAGACCAGGTTGCTCCAAGCCCCCTCCAACCTGGCCTTGAACCCCTCCAGGGATGGGGCAGCCACAGCTTCTCTGGGCAACCTGGGCCAGGCTCTCACCACCCTCCCAGCAAAGAAGTTCTTCCCCACATCTCATCTCAATCTCCCCTCTTTCAGTGTCAAACCCTTCCCCCTAGTCCTATGGCTCCCCTCCCTGATCAAGAGTCCCCTCCCTGTTTCTCCTGGAGCCCTCCTTCAGGGACAGGAAGGAACTCTAAGGTCTCCCCGGAGCTTTCTCTTCTCCAGGCTGAACCCCCCCAACTCTCTCAGCCTCTCCTCGTAGGAGAGGGGCTCCAGTTCTCTGATGGTCTTTGTGGCCCTCCGCTGGACTTGTTCCAACAGGTTCCATGTCCTTCCTGCGCTGAGGACACCACATGAGGCCCACCGTGATGAGCATGCTCGGCCTTCAGGTTTATGCCTCATTCTTGTCCTGTGTGAGACCTCTTTAGAGGTCTCCTTGGCATCCTCTCGCTTGCCGCATGGTTTCCCAATGAACTCTTCTCCCAAACCAGGCAGAGAAGGGAGGTCAACCCTCCTACCTGGTATAAATACATTTTATTTTAAACTATCGGCGCTGAAGGAAGGTCATCCAGTAAACGCGCCCAGATTATCTACAGGCCAGGGCACCCCCAAATTAGTAATGCAATTTGTGTTTAAAAATACAGCCAAACTGATGAAAGATAATTTGCTTACTCCCCTGACATCACCACCTAAGCATGGGGCAAGCCAATCCACCGGTTATTTTTATATAACTCCGTGAGGCATTTCCAGAGCAAATAAAGTTCACTGGGCAGGGCAGTGACCCGGCCGTCTGGTTTCAGCACTCTTCAGCCTCCTCAAAGGTTTCTCATCAGTGGCACGGAGGTCTATGGGTCAGGGCACGGCTCCATCGGATGTCCCCTGGGCACGCGGGACATGGGTTTTGTTCTCTGCCGAGCCGCTCTTCACTACCAGCCAGCTCTTCACCTCTCTCGTGCTGTTGCTCTGGCTCATCTCTTTTGGTTGCACACCCTTTGGAGAAGTGATTGAGTTGCTTTCCACGTTCTCCATGACCAGCGTGGTGGGTCACAGGTCCTGCTGGGAGCACGTCCGACGTGCAGCCGGGTGAACAGCACCCGTAACTCCATTGACCAAGTTCCCTCGATGACAGCAGTGGTTGCCTCAAACACGGGCACCCCGAGGGAGGTGGGACACCTCTGCATGGGTGGCGTTCATGTTGGCTTGCCGGTCTGTGCATGCCATGGTTGTGGTGAAACCTGCTGTCTGAAGGTCAAATGTAAGGACAAAGCTCCCTGGGCCACCTTCCTTGTGCTCGCCACGACACTGGTGTAGCACCACCTTGCAGGACCAAAGCAGATGGGTATCTCAGGATGCTTCAGGAGAGCCCTGGCACTGCAAGTCCATCTACCATGGAGATTCAGCTCCTGGCAAGCCCAACTCTTGCCCGTAAGCAGACGTGGTCCAAAAAACATAATTCCTATCTCTGGCAAGGTGTTTTTCCTTCTTTGTCGAAGGAATCAGTATCACTCCCCCCTTTTGCAGAGCACATGCAAACAATCTGCTTCTGCGAAGTTTGGCCCAACCGGAGGCTGCAAATGGAACAAAACTATTCGCTCTGCAGTCTCACATTCTGGGTGAAAATGGTCCTGGTGACCTCTGCATCCATCCCATGTTTCATCCTTCGTGGGGGTCCATCAAAGTTTGCACAAGCTTTTTCATGACTTGGGGAGGGGGGTGGAAGAAGACAGCAGTCCCTTTTCTTTTGCAAAGGTCTTCTTCAGCTGCAAAACTGGGGGCAGAGTGTTCACTGATGTCTCTGCTGGGTGGCATCACCCACTGGGTGCCGTAGGATGAAAAAAAGAGGGTGCTGGGTGGTGGCATCCCTCCCTGTCCAGCTCCTGACCCAGGACTGCTGAGTTTGATTTGGTGGTTGTTTTATGGACATTGGTTGGTTGGTTGGTTGGTTGGTTTGATGGGGTTTTTTTACAGAAAAAATTTTTTTGAGAGTTTCCTGCAGTGTTTTTTTTTTCTTTCCCAGTAATCTGGGACCACAGAGCCCATGCGGTTATCCCAAACTGCTAGGAATTTCCCAGCATGCCCCAGGGATCCCCAAATATGGCCCAGTTCCCCGGGCACATCAGCATGGACCTTCCCAGGTGGGACAAGAGAGCTGCTGGTAGGCGTCCAGCCCAGGATGGGCAGGATGGCTTGTGGGCTGGAGACAGGTGGGATGCTGCATGAGATGCAGGAGATAGCTTGGTGCCAGGAGGTCTCGGGGCATCAAGGAAGAGCTCCAGGGTTCAAAGGGTGCTTTTTGTCCCAGGGTGGAGGTAGCCAGTGGGTGACCTCTATGAGTGGGTGAGGCTGGAGGTCCCTGACGGTGCAGATAAGGGGCATGGGATGCTCTTGCTCGGTCTTTTAATTTCTCAATAGTCAGGAGGGGTTGGAAGGGACCTCTGGAGATCATCCAGTCCAACCCCCTGCCAGAGCAGGGTCACCCAGAGCAGGCTGGACAGGATGATGTCCAGGCAGGTTTTGAATGTCTCCAGAGAAGGAGACTCCACCACCTCTCTGGGCAGCCTCTTCCAGGGCTCTGCCACGCTCAAAGGGAAGAAGTTCCTCCTCATGTTGAGATGGAACTTCCTACGCTCAAGTTTGTCATTTCCCTTTGACTTTTTCTAAGTAAAATTCAAGTGAAAATACCAGAAGAGGTAATTTGGTAACCCTGGGGTGATAACCTGAGCTGGCAAACAACTCTCTCCTCCGTCACCGCCCTGGGGACTGGCTGGAGAAGGAAAGGACAAACCCTACAAACTCCTCCGGAGAGTCTGCAGAGACCCAGCAGGATTCGGCTACAGGTTGACACCGGAGTCGCAGACACAGTTGGGCAACTGCCTGGTAGAACTGGGTGTAGAGAGGAATTAGTCAGCGCCGTTTGTTGAACAAGTGCCTCGGTTCTTTTACAAGTCTTTTTCCTGCATATGCAAATAGGTGATTTATTTTATTTATTTTTTTCTTCGCCTTTTGTGATGAAACATATAAATAGCTCCCGTCTTGGATCTTCAATGAGAATAATCGTCGTGTTTTTTGCCTGCCTTTCTTTAGCAGCTCCTTTACTTACCTTGGCTTCAAAAGAAAGATCCTCCTCGGGTGTTGTCCGGGCTGTGAGACCCAACTTTGGTGGGGGGGCTTTTCTCTCTCTCCCTGGTTTTGCCCAGCAGTTTGGAGGGATGGGGGGGTGGAGGGGGTTGGCAGCAGCCAAACCCTTCTTCTCGGGCAGTAGGAAGAAACCCAGATGACAAAGATAAAAGATCAGGTCCTGCCTTTGGGCAAACCCCTTTTTTTTTTCCTCCCCGCGCTTCTATCATCTCCCTGCGTGCTTCTTCTTGATGTTGCTCCATAAATCACGTCACTCGCATAATCCTTGGTCATGGCAACCGTCAGCTCAGGAGCAGGGTGACCTTTTAATGCCAAGCCCGGCCTGCCCTGATCTTCTTCTGGTCGGGCAGGGAGCCAGTCTCTGCCGTAATTTGGTGAAACCCCAGGGAGCAGCCAGGCCATTCGGATTGTCCCCAGATGGGTCTGCTTGAAGATATGGGAATGAGCAGGCTAGGCAGGTCCATCTAGAGCACCAAGTCCAGCAAGGCCACCAGCTTTCACTGCATTTCTTTTGCCTTTCATTTTGGGTCCCTCACTACAAGAAAGACATTGAGGGGCTGGAGCGGGTCCAGAGAAGGGCAACGGAGCTGGTGAGGGGTCTGGAGAACAAGTCTTGTGAGGAGCGGCTGAGGGAGCTGGGGGTGTTCAGCCTGGAGAAAAGGAGGCTGAGGGGAGACCTTCTCGCTCTCTCCAACTCCCTGAAAGGAGGGTGTAGCCAGGGGGGGTCGGTCTCTTCTCCCAAGGAACAGGACAAGAGGAAATGGCCTCAAGTTGCACCAGGGGAGGTTTAGGATGGGTATTAGGAAAAATTTCTTCACTGAGAGGGTTGTGAAGCCTTGGAAGAGGCTGCCCAGGGCAGTGGTGGAGTCACCATCCCTGGAGGTATTTAAAAGGTGGGCAGATGTGGTGCTGAGGGACATGGGGTTAGTGGTGGTTTTTATCAGTGTTGGGTTGATGGTTGGACTCGGTGATCTGAAAGGTCCCTTCCAACCTGGACGTTTCTATCATTCTGTGATCGCAACCTCTTTGTTACTGCTTTTATATGATCTTCGCTGTGCGTATGGAAAAGAGTCCCCCGTGTCTGTCCGAGGGAGGGGGCAGGACACGGGGGACGCCGTCTCTAGCGCAAGCCGTGACAGTTATTGCAGGGGTTGGTGATATTTCTACAGTACCTGCTTTCTGGTGGCTTTGCTCTGTTGAAATTCCAGCCACTCCGCGTGCGTTGTGTAATCTCCCCGCTGTTACTAAAGAGTCTGTCTGTCTGTCTGTCTTCCTTCCCACCACCACCCCCCCCCCAACCCTGAGTTTCAATTTCCTCTTCATTCTTTCTCTCTCGCCTCTCCCATGGCGATGCGGTTTTGCTGATGCAGCCTCTTGTCTCTGTCCCTCTTGCAGAAGGATTTCACCATGCGGGAGGAGTTGCAGCAGCGGGACGTGGAGCGCTGGCTGGGGTTCATCACCTTCCTCTGTGAGGTCTTCGGCACCATGAGGAGCAGCACCGGAGAACCCTTTCGAGTCCTCGTCTGCCCCATTTATACCTGCCTCAGGGAGGTAAATGCCTTCAGAGTTTCTCCTTCTCCACCTTTCTCCTTCTCCAAGCCGTTGCTGAGGTGCCCGTGATCCGTAGATGTTTGCTTTAGGATTCCTAGAGGTTTGCTTTGCCACCATCAACACTTCCCACCCCAAAAGGACCTACGTCTTTTGGGCTTTTCCTGCATATTGTGTTTCTGCTACTTAAAAGCACGTGTTCCAAGCAAGACCCCTTTCTCCAAGAGTTTGTAAAGCCCAACCGTTGGGATTGCAAACCCAACCTTTGAGTTTGCAAATCCCAACTTTGCAAAAACCCCCACTAAAAAGCTAAAAAAGCTTCTAAAAACCAGGTGAAGCCACCTGAATAGACTGAGGGGACAAAAGGGGGAGAGCAGTGAGGTCCCATATGTCCTTTACTCCCCACCTAGTGCAGCAGAAACCCAGCCCTGCCAGCAGGGTTAGGGACAGTGCAGAACCTGACCTCCTGATGGATGTTCAGATTGGATATTAGGAAAAACTGGGTATATTGGGGAAGCTCAGATTGGATATTAGGAAAAATTTCTTCACTGAGAGGCTTATCAAGCGGTGGAACAGGCTGCCCAGGGCAGTGGTGGAGTCACCATCTCTGGATGTGCTTAAAAGCTGGGCAGATGTGGTGCTTTGAGACACGGTTTAGTGGTGGTTTTCATCAGACTTAGGTTGATGGTTGGACCAGATGATCTTAAAGGTCCCTTCCAACTTGGACGATTCTATGATTCTGTGATGAGCTCATTTCAGAGCCTGAACTCTCCACAGTTCAAAGTGGTGGCAGAAACCTCAGTGAGGACCATCAGAAAAAGGCAACTCAAGTGTTAATGTCCGATAGAGCAGGAGAGGGCTTTCCCCCATCCTGTTCTAAAGATGGTTTTGTCTCCTGCTGCTGTCTGGAGAAGACTTCCTCAGAAGAATTCAGCTTCCTTGCCCAGGGTTGGAGCTGTGAATCTCAAATTGTCACTAGCGCTTCTGTCGGGCCATAAATAACTCGCTGTGAAAGAAGTTCTCCCCTAGACCTTGGGCAAGGGAAGAATGAAGAAAGTGCTGGTGATGACTTTTTTTTACGCCCATGGGAAGTTTCCTCTGGATGCAAACACATCATAAACATTTTCTCTTCGCGGTTATATGGTGGGTAGGGTTCACAGACGGTGACTGTAGCAGTGAGAAAGAATCCGGGCATCGTGATGAGGCACACGTATCCAGAGGAGGAGGTGGGAGAAGGACTGTAAGAATAGCCTAACTTCCCCAAAATCCCTGCCCACGGCGGTATGTGTCACCTCACGGGGAAGATCTCGCCGTCTGGCAAAGTCCCCGTTCCCCTCCGCTTCCTGTCACAGTCGTGACACATCCCAGCCCTGATTCTGCCAGGATTTTTCCCTGCCCACTCCTGTCTGCCCTCTCCGTGCCGTCACGGTCCCTCTTGTCACCTCGCCGGTATGTGGGGACACGGTGGTGTGCAGAAGGACATGAATTTCGTGTATCGGGGATATTTTCTTGCTGCAGGGCAGCTCCATAAAATGCCTTTACTAATTATATCGAGACGTCATGCATCAATTCGCTTCTTAAAAATACATCTCTCTGTTCCTTAGCAGGACAGCTTTGTCCTCGTGGTGTCCTTTGTCAGAGAAGAAGACTCGTAGCTTAGCTGGCATGGGTGAGCCTGAGTCTTCCAGCTCCCCTGCCCCAAAATGGTTGATCTCTGCGGGGTTGTGACTCGTGGGTCTGGGATGGGCTTTCATCTTGCCACCGTTTTTTGCCACCAGTGGCTAATCCTGACGCACAGACCCAACCCAGGAGACCAGGAACACCTATTTAGCAGCAGTGAGAGGTGCCAGGCACTGAGATGGTTGCCAGAGCCAAAGTCAGGCCATAGGCACAGCTGAGGTGGTGGTGGTGAGCTCTTCCAGCTGCACCCAGGGGAGGACAGGGACATTGGCACAGGCTGGCCCTGCTGGGTGCTCCTGAGATGGTGGAAACTCCCTAATCCTGCAGAGTGCTCATCCCTTGGTGAGCTCCATAAAGCACGTGGGCTGGTGTCCCAGGGCAGGAGGAGGTGTCTATGGCCTGTAAGGTTTGAGACCTCCACGTGCCTCAGGACAGGTTCACAAGGTGTAGTAGGGCTCGTTATGGATGTTTTCCCCCTTCCCTGTGTACAACCTCAGCCCCTCACTCCTAACTCCTTCCCCCTTGGGCATCCCCCAACAAAGCCTTTCTTTCTCCATCCACCCATCCTTTGACGATAAATCGTTACCAGAGGCGAGATAACATCTCTCCCTCTGCCTGTCCTTCCAGCTCCTCTTGCTTTTTAGTTTCTCTCTCTTATTTTTTTTCCCCTCTTTCCCTTTTCCTTTATAGTCTTGCTAAACTCAGCTTAAGGTCAGCGAGGGGAAAGTTGCCTGAGGACTGAGGCAGGAACGTCTCTTCCCTTCTCCCTGCAAAGCTTCCTCTCTCCAGCTCCTTTTCTTCCCCCCACCCCATCAATCACTCCTAGTAAAAACTTATTAACACCGTCCTTAATTGGGAGGAAGCGAGGACGGCAGCGAGGACACCAGTGCTGGGTGGCCGGATGAGGAGGAGGAGCCGGGGACGTGGCTGGGGCATCGGGGTGGCGACGTCGGTGTTATTTATTGAGCGGCGTGGATGGGTTGGGTTTGTGGGCTGGGGGAAGAAAAAAAAAAAAAAGAAATAAATCAAAAGAGAAGTTCATTTCAGGCGAGGCGGGAGTGATAAATGCTGGGGTTTGCTGGTTAATCGAACGGGTGTTCATCACCCTCCTCGGGGAAGCGGGCAGCCCGCTGCGCTTCCATGTCAGCCACGGCAGCGGGTGTTTAATTCCAGCAAAAAGGAAATTTGGGTCAGAGCTGCTGCCTCTCCTGGGCAGTGTTTTGGGAGCCAAAGGAGTGGCTGTGCCCCTTGGCACAAACGTGGTCCACGCCGAGCCCCCATCTCCGGGGGGCTCTGCTACATCCAGTCCCTAAAGGGGCTCCAGGGAAGCTGGGGAGGGATTCTTGATGAGGGAGGAGAGCCACAGGGCGAGGGGGAAGGGTTTGACACTGAAAGAGGAGAGGTTGAGATGAGATGTGGGGAAGAACTTCTTTGGTGTGAGGGTGGTGAGAGCCTGGTCCAGATTGCCCAGAGAAGCTGTGGCTGCCCCATCCCTGGAGGGGTTCAAGGCCAAGTTGGAGGGGGTTTGGAGCAACCTGGTCTGGTGGGAGATGTCCCTGCCCATGGCAGGGGGGTTGGAACTGGATGATCTTGAAGGTCCCTTCCAACCCAAACCGTTCTATGATTCTATGATCCTCCTCTGTGCCCATTGCTTGAGCTGCCTGCTGGAAAACTGTGTAGGGGGAGAAGGAAGGGTCTACCACCATGTCTGACACGGTGACTGCCTGTCCCAGGAGCTGGATCCCCAAAGAATCAAAAAGTTTAAATTCTAGAAGCGTTCTGGGGGTTGGGGGTGAGATTTGTGCAGGCAGAGAGTGTCTTCTCAACAAGGTCTGGTAGGGTCAACGTTGGGATCTTAGGCAAAGAGGTGGTTTGCCGAGAGAAGTTAAAGGTGGGTCCAGCTCTCCTTAAAGTGTTTTGATGGAACACAGTGAGTTTGGGTGGTGCTTTAGATTGAAACATGTTTTTCTGCTCGGAATATTGCGTAGTTTAAGTTAGAGAAGGGAAATGGGTTGTCCAAGCCCAGCCCAAAGAATGTCGTTGAAGATTCTCGGGGCTAAGGAGAGATGTTTACGGTGAGCAGAGGAGACACGCGTTGCAGATGAGAAGCAGGGCACTATTGCAGCCATCAAATCTGGGGAGCCTGGGAAAAGAAAAACAAAGGAGAGAAGTTAAATAGAAACAAAAGAAAGAGCTTTCCTCCTATTCTTCCCTTGGAGCTTCGGGGAATTGAGGGCGAGCTGGAAGAGGGCATTGTTCCTGGGGAAAAGCTTTCCCTGGGGATGGTTGTGCTGCAGACAGAGCACGGCAGGCTTAGCCCTTGCCTGCTTCCAGCCCTGGCTGTCCTCACATAGGACCAGTGGTGGCATCTTCCAGGACCACATTCCTCCGTGAGTCTTCTATCGGGCTCGATGAAAACGCTTTTAGCATTTTTAGGAAGTTGTCCTGGCTCCCGCTCTTGATGGTCTAAGCAAGAGGAATTTCCCACTAACTTCTCCCAGCCCTACAGCCCACGTGCTCTCAACTCTGATCTCACTTTATTTCACAAGACCACAGCAAATTTGTCCCTGTACATCTTCTGTCCCTCCAGGATGGTGGGGAGGGAACGTGCTGACATCCTGGTCTGGTGGGAGCAACCTGGTCTGGTGGGAGATGTCCCTGCCCATGGCAGGGGGTTGGAACTCAGTGATCATTAAGGTCCCTTCCAACCCAAACCATTCTATGATTCTGTGATTCTATCCTTGCTGCCCCAAAGCCTTATGCCGAAATACCAAGGACCACGTTCAGCCCTGCTCCAACAATGCTTCACGTTGCATGTCCCCCAGAACCAACTAAAAGCAGGAGGACAACCAAGGGACTTTAGTTCCTGCAGCCTGGCCATCTTTCTTCTTTTCTGTGGCCTTCAGCAGAGTCAGCAAAATGTAGAAAATGGCTTGGGACCAGCAGATGTCAGTTGAACCATCAGTGGGACAGGAGCACTCCAGAGCTCTGTGCTTGGTGCAACAAGTGCCCTGTGGCTACTGAAGACATGGAGATAATAAATAATATTATTTGCCATCTATTGTTCACTGATTATCACCACTTTGGCCTTTCCTAGCTCTCTCCTAAGCATGGTTGGAGCTGGCTGGTCTTCATCCAGCTCCATGCTGCCCATGGCTACGTGTGTGTCAACAGGGTTGGCATGGGCCCATCCAGCTCACTGCCCTCCCTGCTTCATCCCCTGGTGCTGCTGGGGAGGAGATGCATTAGGACTGGGTCCTGAGGGACCTGGCGCAGCTCTTGGTGGTGGCTGAGGTCTGCAGGGAAGGAAGGATCGTAGCCAGCTTGGAGCCACGGTCGTGCTCTGCAGAAGCAGGGACAGATGAGTTAGCAATGTGCTCGTGACCACGAAGGCCAATGACATCCTGGGGTGAATCAAGAAGGAGTGTGGCCAGCAGGATGAGGGAGGTCATCCTCCCCCTCTGCTCTGCCCTGGGGAGGCCCTGGGTGCCAGTTCTGGACTCCCCAGTTCCAGAAGGACAGGGAACTGCTGGAGAGGGGACAGCAGAGGGCTACAAAGATGATGAGGGGCCTGGAGCATCTCTCTGATGAGGAAAAGCTGAGGGACTTGGGGTTTTTGAGACTGGAGAAGAGAAGACTGAGGCGGGATCTGATCAAGGCCTATAAATACTTCAAGGGTGGGTGTCAGGAGGATGGGGCCAGGCTTTTTTCAGTGGTGCCCAGAGACAGGACAAGAGGGAACGGGCACAAACTTGAACATAGGAAGTTCCATCTCAACGTGAGGAGGAACTTCTTTCGTGTGAGGGTGGCAGAGCCCTGGCAGAGGCTGCCCAGAGAGGTGGTGGAGTCTCCTTCTCTGGAGACATTCAAAACCTGCCTGGACACGTTCCTGTGCAGTCTGCTCTGTGTGACCCTGCTTTGGCAGGAGGGTTTGACTAGATGGTCTCCAGAGATCCCTTCCAACTCCTTTCATTCTGTGATTCTGTGGATGGTGTCGGGTGGTTTGGCTCTTGTGTCTCGATCTTGGCAGACATTGCTGGGACGCCAACCCAGGAGATGCCTCTAGGCCTGGGAGCTGCCACCTTCCTGCCAGTCCTCTGCCAGGAGGAGCCGCTTCCAGCCAAGGTGGTTGGTGTCGGGTGCTGCTTTGGATGCATTTGTTTATTTTTATGACGCCATTCAGCAGTCAGGTAACCTGAGCAGTTGCCTACGGCAGCAGAGCGAGGAGGTGGAAAAACTGGCTTGCGGGACCTAAAGCTGGAGAAGGTGCCAGGTGGTGATGTCACTGTGGTCCCCCCCAAGGCCCCTTGCCAATTGGGGTCCCACAGGGTGGGCTGTGCCCCATCTCACCCCTGATAACAACCCTATCCCACCCCTTACCCATTCCCCTGTGCTCTTCTCCTGCGCAGGGCTTCTTTCCTGTTGAATGTTTAAGGTTCCTCTTGACTCCTTTCTCCAGCCCACTGCAGTCGCTCTGGGTGGCAGCTCCTCGAGCACATTAAGTGGTTCCTCCAACTTGGTGTCATCTCCAAACTTCACAAGAGTGTGCTCCTCAATTCCTCCAGGTCATCATGAGGATGCTAAACGGGGCAGGTCCTGGGATAGGCACCTTGGTTCTCCTCATCACTGGCCTCCAGGCAGAGTTGGGTTGTAACCCAATAGCTGCAGCCCTCCTGAGTCCAACCATCCCACCAGGTTTTTTACCCATCTGGTTGTCCACTTGTGGTGTCCTAGCTTAGGTACAGGGTCCGTGGGTGCATCGGATGGATCTGTTGGGACAGGTTCAGAGCAAGCCCTGGGAAGCAGCTCATCACAGAGAGACTAATTAAAGTCCAAAACACCTTCGTGCAGGAGGCTGTGGCTGCAGGACCACTCACCACCTTGAGGGGGTTATTGGGATGGGTGGGTACCCTGAGGGTGTCAACCCTGAGCATCACCACCCCATAAGGGAGATGTGGGCATTGACCTGACCCCAAGACAGATGCTTTTATGGTCTTATTACCAACCCTGGGGGACTGAGGGCAGCGCCCGGGTCCCTCCAACTTGGTGTCATCTCCAAACTTCCCAAGAGCGTGCTCCTCACCTCCTCCAGGTTCATGGATGAGGATGCCAAAGAGGGCAGATCCCAGGATAGACCCCCATCCAA
>QJSC01027462.1:56425-68924 GCA_003697955.1 Calidris pygmaea | reverse complement strand
CCCATTTCAGCATCGTTTAAAATCTTGGCACGCTCCCACCGCTTCCCTGCCTTTGGTAGAGAGCCTCGGGGGGGGGGGGGGGGGGGGGAAGGTTGGTGCAGGGAGGATAAATACTCCCCGTCTAATTGCCTTTCCCCCCACGTCTGAGTCTGCGGTGCGGCGTGTAGACGGGTATCCACTCCCCTCCCTTCTTCTTAGCGCCTGTTATCTCCCGGGGCCATGCCCGTGTAATTTAGCAAAATATTCTAACGCGGTAATTAACGTCTGAACTTCAAGAGGGCACTGCCTTTTTTTTCACTGTCTCCTTCAGAGGAAGAGAGAGGAAAACCTTCCCGGCTGCAGTCAGGCGAGCGAGGAGGGTGGTGCTGTTTGGAGAAAAAAAAAAAAAAAAAAAAATTGTATCTTTTAACGTGTTGGGGTTTTTTTTTTTTTTTTTTTTTTTTTTTTTTTAATCGCTCTCACTTTTAAAAAGCGTCAGCCTTTTGAGTCAAAAAAAAAAAGGGTCTTTGACAGTATAATGAGACGCTAGGATTTTTTTTTTTAAGATTAGGCTCCTAGTCGGAGAATGGGACAGAATTTTTCCTTTGTTGGATGAGCGAAGGCACCAAGGGACCAAAGGCACCAAAGGACCCTGACCCTGAGCCATCCTTTCACCCAGGTCGCTCCATGAGGCCAGATCTGACCAGAGAAATTAAGTCCTTGGTGAAGAAGGGGATTTATTTCCTCGTAGAAGTCCCCTTCCTGTCCTCCCCGTGTGGTTCTGCAAAGGGCAGTGGTTTGGTCTCCGATCTGGTAGGACTGGGGCAAACTGGGAAGTGGTTTGTAGGAGGAAAGGATGGAGGAGGGATGAGGGATGCAGGCGTAGGAGGGAAGGAGGGAGGAAGAGGAGACTGGGAGTCAGAGACACGGCAGAAGGAAGGAGAAATGGGGAGAGCAAACAAGTGGGGAAACGTCCTGAGAATCCAGAAAAGGAGGATTGAAGAGCTGGGAGAAAAGTCTGGGATTTGGAACGGGCAGGGGACACTGATGCATGGGGAGATGTGGACCTTCAGAGCCGCTGCAGGAGGTCACTTGCTGGAGCAGGGTCTGCAAAGAGGAGGGACGAGCACGTGTCTGTCTGTAGGACCGAGCTCCTGGCAGGGAAAAAATTCCCCTTTAATCAGCATCGTTTCAGTCAAAGGGTGGAGTTGAGGTGAAGGAGATGGGGTGACACGTGGGAGCGGATCAGGGCAGACCAAAACAAGGTGGGCAGCACGACGCCTTTGAGGAGAAATACTCTGTTGAGTATTTCATGTGCAGAAACATAGATTCTTGGAAAGCTACGCAACTCGTTTAGTCCCAGCATTAAAACCACGATGGCCATATTTTAGATCGGGCAGGGGAAATGCCAGCCTTGTCTCTCCGAGACCCGTGGAGAAGGCAGAGGAAGCAATTAGGGCAGATAAAGAAACGAAGCCAGATACCATCTCACAGGATGGTCCCTCCTCCTCGCGTGGTTTTGTTTTTCTCCTTCGCCCTCCGTACCAGGCATTGTTAGTTCCCAAAAAACCCTTTCAATGGGATGTAAACACCACTATTTGCGTCTGCCGCCGGGCGCTCGCTTTCTCCACGGAGCCAGGAAAGCGGAGAGCGTCCGGGCGAGCCAGGGTGGAGCCCGTCGCAATCAAGTGTGATGGTCTCTCGCTGCTCCTTCTTTCCATGTTTTGTGTTTCCCAGGGACCCTTGGGATGAGATCACATCCTCCTCTCCCGGGGTTATTATGTCTTCGGGCCAGGCAGGATGAAGCCGGCCGTCTGGGTGGCTGGGTCTCCCTGTGCGCGCAGACTGGGTGGCTCTATCCCTCTGTCTCAACCACCTTCGGGTCCTGAAGGTCCACCGCCAGCCAGGGGATGTGTAACCACCAGGCTACTGTTGGATTGCAGTGTCTGGATTGATGAGTGACCAGATTTTCTTCATCATTGTCTCCAGTAATTGCCTCTTAATGGTTTCCATCTTCACAGGAATCCCTTCTGCTGTTCCAGATCTGGGGAGAGAGAGTCATGTTTCATGGTTTCCCTTGTCTACAGTGGAAAGGAGTAGGAGGAGTTTCCCACGATTGGCTACAGGATTTTGTTCCTCTGGCCTTTAATTCAATTTGCTGTTAAGTATCTCTGGGTTCCTCAGGAGCCTGACAAGGAGGATAACCAACATTTTGGTTTACTGGATGCAATAAACAAACTAATCTCTTCTTCCCATCCTCCCAGGGAGTCCTGGTTGGGTAATAGGTGAACAGAAGTCTCCTCCTCAGCTGAGAGCACCACCTCGCTGTAAAAGGAGTTGGTGCCACCAAACAGACTCCTTCAAGTTGTCCAAAATACGTTAGGGGAGATGCCTCCTATGAACACAGCTGTGGACACAACCCTGCTGGTGGGATCAGCTCCAGCCCAGAGCTTCTTTCCCCCTGTGCCACCTCCTCTGAGCAGCTGTTTATGGGACCAGCAATGACCCATACTGGTGGCTTCTTCCTACTGGAGCGGCGTGAGTTGCTGACAGCATGTTCTCACCCAGGCTGAGACCAGGCCACTCCAGTCAGGGAACTGGGAAGAGGTACCCCTCTATGAGGTGCATGGGCTGGTGGCACCTTGTACCTCTTCAGCAGGCTTGAAGACTTCACCAGATCTCCTAGGAGGGATGAGCAGAAGGCCATGGAGAGAGAAGAACCATTGCTAGTGGATGCAGCCTGACACAGGCACCTCTCCCAGCTCAGCTGGGTTTTCAGCTGGGTTCAGAGCCCAACAACTAACATTTTGGAGCACAGCAGAACCTGTGCCTCACGCAGAGATCAGCACAGGCAACTCCGTAAGGGAAAGGTTTTCTCCAAAACTTTGTGTTTGGGCAACCTTAGCATCAAGTAGGGGAGCAGCGAAGATGCCACTTATGCCTGTGGACATCTAAAGAGCTTCTGTTTCCGAGTGCTCACTTGTTTCTTCTCTAGGGAAAGGTCTCACCTGCCTTCCTTAGCTCCCAGGGTATGCCCAGAGAGGGACTCAGTACCCATTATCGGTCCTGGGTCGAGGAGCTGATACTTCTGATGGGAACAGATTGTAGAAATCCTGAAACTGGCTTTGCTGGTGGAGCGTTTCGTAATTCCTCATCCCCCACACCCTCGTCCGTACTTTGCATTTTCCCCAGTCTTGGCTGTTTTCACCACCCCGCGCCTTGCGAGAAGAAGAAAAGGGGAGCTGTAGCAATTGCTTGGAGCTCAGACAAGTGCGTGACTCTCCCCATGCAGAGCAGCCGAGCGGTCCCATGGATCTTATCTCAGACATCTTCCTTCAAGACTTGCGACAGAAGGTCGATAAGGGGCTGCTGGAAAAGCAGAAAACGGCTATTGATGTCTTTCGGCGGAGAGCCTGTGAAGTGCAGCAGAACTGGCTTCTGCTCCCAGGAGGACCCATCTAGCAGACCGTGGAGCTTCCAGGAGGTTTAGGGGGCAGGAGATCCCCAACTGTGGTCCATTAGACCACCAAGAGTGCCTGCAGAGCCGTGTCAGTGGGAGAGCACACCCTGCGCCGTAACAGCCCTCCTGGTTGTAGGAGATGATCATAAAACCATGAAGTCACGGAATGCTTTGGGTTGGAAGGGACCTTTAAAGACCATCTAGTCCACACCCCTCTGCCATGAGAAGGGACGTCTTCAACCAGATCAGGTTGCTCAGAGCCCTGTCCAACCTGACCTGGAATGGCTCCAGGGATGGGGCATCTACCACCTCTCCAGGCAACCTGGGCCAGCGTTTCACCACCTTCATTGTAAAAAATTTCTTCCTTATATCTCGCCTGAATATCCCCTCTTTTAGTTTAAAACCGTTCTCCCTTGTCCTGTGGCAACAGGTCCCACTAAAATGACTGTCTCCGTCTTTCTTATAAGCCCCCTTATGAGGAGATGTCCATGACGATCCTGACCTCAAAGGCAGAACAGATCCATCTTGTGGAGGAGAAAGTCCACCATGGCCCTTCTCAAGGGCTCCTCTGGTTAAAATCAGGACTGGGAACCACCATCTCACCTGCATCCTTTCAAATATGACATGTTCATTCTACTTAAGCTCCAAGTGGCACAATTAGCTGGTTTTTTTCCTTCTACCTAATCAAAAAGCGTCTCCGTTTTCACCCATTGCCTGGTTGTACACCAGTGAGCTGGTTGCTACACCCGGATGATGCATTCCCACCACGTCGGTTCCTCTGCGGTCGTGGTCCCCGCTCCCCAGAGGGAATACCAGCAGGCACCTCCCCGTGACCTACGCGTTGGATGAAAAGCATACCTGTGGGCAAGGACCGAGGTTCCCAGGCTGGAGCTTCACGCCCCAAGGCCGTCTGGCTGTCCGTGCGTGTTGCCACCTGGATGGATGAACCTGAGCCCGCCCGCTGGGGCAAGCGGCGCGTGGGCTGCGGTCGGTCCAGCTTTCACCGGGTCTCAGGGACGTCCCAACCCTTCTCCGTGGCTCTGGGTGGATGATTCCAAGCTTTCCGTGCTTTCCCCCGCTGGAGTCATCACCAAAGCATCAGCAAACGCTGCATGCTAAGAGGTAGTTTGTGGCCAGCGTTGCTTGGATGTCGTTTTGCAAGCGATATCGTACCCGCTAATTAGCGCCGTGCCTCGCAGGAGAAATGTCGCTGCGGCTGGAAAGGGTAATGTATGCGCTGGGCTGCTCCCACTCCATCTCCCGGCGAGAAGTTGCTGAGGAACACGATTAAACCTGCGCGGTTTGGTGATAAGGGACGGTGGGGCAGGTTCTCCGGTCCTTCTCGTGGCGTGGGCACCCCTGAGAATCCCAAGTAAGCACTTTAGCTTCTCAGCAGCCCAGATGATCTCAGAAAGCAGATAATAAACCCAAATATTCATGGGTATGTGAATCCCATCAGCTCCTGGTGGTCTGCACCGCGTGGATGGGCATTCATCGGTGTTCAGGAGGGCCAAGCTAGTTGTCTCCATGATGAAGCACAGCTGCAGTTTTGGGGTTTCTTTGCCCCCTCAACCACTGTTGATGTCCACTCTATGGATATGGGGTTTATGATGTTTGCCTCTGCAAAGGTGTAAAGAGCAGATTTTGAGGCCCTAGGTCAGGGGAGAGCGGTCCTGGTAGCACGCCAGGGAAACCAGTTGCACTCAAGAGCCACCACTGCATCTCCTCTACCACACAGGACTTCCAGGAGCAGACCCTACAATTTATTTGGGGTTGCTTATAAAAATATTTAGCACCCGGACCCCACCTGGACAGAGAACCTTGCCTGGTGCTCCATCTCTCAGCAGGACAGAGAAATTCGGAAGAGGAGAAGCCCAATGGTGGAAGGGGAGTCCACCAGCCTGCAAAGCTGCTAGTCCAGCACCAGTAACAAAAGCCTTTCGCAACCGAGGTTGGGTATTATACGAGTGGCCGGGCAGATTCTGGCATGCAGCCTCCTCTCTTAGGAAATCAAGCAGACTCTTTGTCTGCTTTCCAGCAGGAACTGCTGCTTTCATGGCCCCGGCTTCGCCCGATGCGGGGGAAACCGGCTGGAGAGCAAAGGGAAGTTCTTCTCGCAGACAGCCCCAGCCTCCAGGGGATGATTTGCAGGTTAAACCCAAGAAGCGTGCGTGAGTCTCAGCTCACCTTTCCACTCCCTCCTCCAACCTTCATCAGCCGGTTTGAAGCCTGTGGGAAGCCGGTGGAGAAAGGATGGGATGGGATGGGATGGGATGGGATGGGATGGGATGGGATGGGATGGGATGATGCCCATGGTGGGATCTGGGCAGATGCACGCAGCGGGGAGGAGCAGTTATAAATAGTTAAATAAATAATAATTCCGACGTGGGAGTGCCAATTTAGTGGGTATAGCGTGTTTACGTAAAAATATTTAAAGCACATGTGAATTAGATTGCAAGTGATGATTGCCATTGGTTGGGTTCAGGTTTATGGTCACGCCAGGGTTGTGATTTTTTTCCCCTGGAGGTCTCGAGGCGTTTGCACCCTTTTTCCTTGCCGTGCTGTCACAGCTGGTGACACGGGGGTCAAAGAGCTCTGGGAAATGCTGTGCTCTTCCTGAAGCAACCACCCTGCTGTTTTGGGGTGCTCACGTGGGGCAGCTGTGGGTGGGGATGAAGCACCCTTTGGTGCCTACACCCCGGGGGGAAGATCCAGACCCCCCCGCCTCCAGCATGCTAGAAACGTAGTTATGATCAGGAACATGCAGAGAAACAGTGGCATCTTTCTGATCCTTCTGAATTCAGATCATTGCACTGATTGATGTGGCTGACAACCATCTGTGGCTGTGGACTTGGGACTCTGGTTCCTGGAGCACCAGCAGATCCGCCTACTGGGCCGTGGTCTGCTAGGTAGGGTCATACTGGGTTTGGTGGGCAGGTTGTGAGCCCCCCAACCCAGGTATCACAGGCAGAGGTTGAACTGTGGCCCTTGGGACTGGCATCTCTTGATGCTTCAATGGAGCAGTGGAGCGTACGGTGTCTGGATGGACAAGGTGGAACACATGGTATCTCAATGGAGCAGTGGAGAACTTGGTGGTGCTTGGATGGATGAGGTGGAGCACATGGTGCCTCAATGGAGCGGTGGAGCACATGGTGCTTGGATGGATGAGGTGGAGCACATGGTGCTTGGATGGATGAGGTGGAGCACATGCATTCTTCATGTTCCGCCAGCTCACATCAGATGAGGTCCAGGAGGACAGCATGAGGGTAGAAGGTGCCTGCCCAAGTCTGGGGGTAGGATGTAGTCTCTATTTCACCACAGGTAGATAAGACTATTCCTCATTAGCCAAATATCCAAGCGCTTGACAGTGACTTATTCATCCTCACAACCACCTTTTGAAGTGGAGAAGAGTGTCCCAACTCTGTGGGTGGGAAGCTGGGGTAAGGAAAGCCCAAGTGAAGTTGCAGCCCTTTCCCTGACCACATCACCCTGGCTTAGAGTAAGATCATCGAGGAGACCACAGCAGAGGAAGGGCTAGAATTGGGCCACCATAGGTCCTTCCTAGTCAATGCTAAACTCTGCTTTTGTTGCTTTAATTTTCACATTATGTATTTCCCTTTTATTCAAGAATAGCAAAAATAGGAAAAATGAGTATACATTTAATTTGCAGCCCTACTTTGTCCCATGCTCAAGAGCTAAATACCCCAGGAGTGTATTTTTGGACTGTTTATATTTGTCCCAAATTGATAATTTTTTTTTTTTTCCCCTTCTTGTTGTTGGGTTTAAAATAATCTCATGGGTTTTCTTGCAAAGAATCTGTGAACTGTTTGGGAGAACTTATCTCAGAGCGTGCGGCTGGGGCTTAACTACCATTTTCCAAACAACTCAGCAGAAAGATAAACTGGGGAGGGTGGGATGGAAGCGGGGACTTGCATGTCCTCAAAACCCTGGCTGAAGCTTTGGCGAGATAAAAACCCGATGGACCACACGCTCATCGAGATGCTGTAAACACCGTCTTCAAAGCAAACAAAGTGCTCCCCTGCTGGAAACAGAAGAGGGGGAAGACAAAACTTTGAGAGCAATGAGAATTCCTTGAATTACCTCTTATTTTTTTCCGAGCTATTTTTTTCCAGCAGCTGGGGAGCTGGTCAACAGATAGGCGTTTATTTGTAAAGAAAAGGAAACATGAAAAAACAAGAGAGGGAAGGAGAGATGATAAGGCTGAGAATCAGAATTGTGCCTTCAACTAAAGGATGTGACTTTGGAGCACGTTTAGTTGCGCCCAGCCATTTTTATATGGGCAGTTTTAATTAGTCCAGCCGCTTTTCCGACGTTTGCCTCGCCCTGATGAATTTCAGATACTGATGAAGGCAGTTTTCCCAATTTTTCTCCTTTTTCTCAGTGTTTAGGGCACGCACTCAGCTCCCCGCTGCGTGCAGGGATTAGCTCGGGGCCAGCAAGGCTTTGTTCAACCCAAGGTGATGGAGTGGAAGCGGCCGTAGCTTCAAGTGTTGCTAGAAGCAGTGATTTTATCAGCCACCTCATGGGACAGTGAATGCTCCAGCTCACTTTCTTGGCCGATGGAGAATTTCTGTGTTTTTTTATCTGCTTGAAAAACAACCAGAACCTTGTGCTTTCTCTTGTGGTTTTCGCAAAAAGCCTGAAACGGCGGTGTTGTGCCCGTGACAAAGTCGTAAATATGAAAACAAAGTAAAAAAATGTGTATTTTCTGGTTGGGTTTCGAGGGTCCTTGCTCATGGTTTCAAGGTTTGTGGGGTGAGATGTGCCAAGCTACTACACTTTGCCATGGCCGGGTAGAGCCATTGACCCTCACTGCATAGAATCATAGAATGGTTCGGGTTGGAAGTGACCTTAAAGACCATCTGGTTCCACCCCTCTGCCATGGACAGGGACACCTCCCACCAGACCAGGTTGCTCCAAGCCCCCTCCAACCTGGCCTTGAACCCCTCCAGGGATGGGGCAGCCACAGCTTCTCTGGGCAACCTGGGCCAGGCTCTCACCACCCTCACACCAAAGAAGTTCTTCCCCACATCTCATCTCCATCTCCCCTCTTTCAGTGTCAAACCCTTCCCCCTCATCCTGTGGCTCCCCTCCCTGATCCAGAGTCCCTCCCCAGCTTTCCTGGAGCCCCTTGAGGGACTGGAAGGGGCTCTGAGGTCTCCCTGGAGCCTTCTCTTCTCCAGGCTGAACCCCCCAACTCTCTCAGCCTGTCCTCCCAGCAGAGGGGCTCCATCCCTTGGAGAGTCTAGGTAGCCCTCCACTGGATTTATTCCAACAGGTCCATGTCCTTCCTGTGCTGAGGACTCCAGAGCTGGACACAGGACTCCAGGTGGGGTCTCCCCAGAGCGGAGCAAAGGGGTAGAATCACCTCCCTTGCCCTGCTGGCCACGCTTCTCTTGATGCAGCCCAGAATGTGGGGGGCTTTCAGGGCTGCCAGTGCATGTTACCAACTCACGTTGAGCTTCTCATCCACGAGCACTCCCAAGTCCTTCTCCTCAGGGCTGCTCTCAGTGGGCATGCCACAGGTCTGACCCCATTCCGTGCATAGCAACGTTTTGGGTCTCTCTTGGAAGTTCCTCCTTCTCTCAAGCTCATGTTTGTCACCCAAAGTCCATGGAGAGCAGAGCAGAGTTGGGGTTGGTGCACCCAAGACACTGTAGTTTCGCTGCAACCCATGGCCACTGTATAATCAGTCTAGAAGGAGCCGTATTAATTACGGTGCGTTAGATGTAACACCTTCCCATCGGGTAATTTTGTGGCTGTTAGAGGTGTCCCCACGGGGACGGAGAGGTTCAGTGGTGGGTGGCTGCCTCTCCAGCAGAGCCCTTCCCTTCCCAGGGCTGCTTGAATGCTGTCACCCGATGGTCGTATTTCGTCGCCACGTATGTGAAACGAGTGCATTTTCTCATGCCATGGGATGAAAAAAGCAATTTAACCTAAATGAAGTTCTTTCTGAAAGCTATTAATCTAAATTATCTATATTCTGCCTGCTTGGAGGCTCTCAGCATCAGCTACGCTGGTGGTACACTTTACCCCGTGTTTTGTCACTTAATATTTAACTTCATAATCTCTTTCCTTCCCTTTTTCTGATTTTCTGTCCTTTCCTCCTGGAGGTGGTAAAAGCCAAGCAGGACGAAGAGATGGAAGAAGGGTCATAAAGTAGGAGGAGGTGGTCACACATTTCTCACCACCTCTGTCTGTTCTCTTTCACAGTTGTTGCAATCTCAGGATGTGAAGGAAGACGCTGTGCTTTGCTGCTCCATGGAGGTAAGGAAGCACCTGCACCACCCACCCTGGTCCTCATGGCTTTGTCCCTTGTGTCCTTGGTTGTGCATGTGCCAGGCACCTATTAGATATTTCCAAACCCAAACTGCTGTTTTGCCTCTTTGCATTATGGAATCGGAGAACGGTTGGGTTGGAAGGGACCTTTAAAGGCCATTTAGTCCAACCCCCCTGCCATGAGCAGGGACACCTCCAACTAGATCAGGTTGCTCAGAGACACATCCAACCTGGCCTTGACTGTTTCCAGGGATGGGGCACCTACCACCTCTCTGGGAAACCTGGGTCAGTGTCTCACCACCTTCAGCATAAAACATTTCTTCCTTCTATCTAGTCTGAATCTCCCCTCTTTTAGCTTAAAGCCATTACCCCTTGTCCTATCACAACAGGCTCTTCTAAAAACCCTCTCCCCATCATTCTTCTAAGCTTCCTTTAGGTGTTGAAAGTAAGGTCTCCCTGGAGCCTTCTCTTCTCTTCTCCAGGCTGAACCCCCCCAACTCTCTCAGCCTGTCCTCCCAGCAGAGGGGCTCCAGCCCTCCCAGCATCTCCGTGGCCTCCTCTGGCCCCACTCCAACAGCTCCATGTCCTTCTGCTGTTGGTGGCCCCAGAGCTGGAGGCAGCACTGCAAGGAGGTCTCCTCAGAGCGGAGGAGGCATCACCCTGAGATAAGAGATGGCCCTTGAGGGTCTTACCACTGGACTTTTAATGCATGTGAAGGAAAGTGGAAAGTTTGGTAGCTGGGGTCCCACCACAAAATTCTATCCTCCTGGTTCCTTCAAATCTCACCCTGCATTTATTTTTCAAGCACAAAACCGCCTGTATTGGGGCAAAAGTTGACCCCGTGGCTCGCACGGAGAGGTTTGCTGTGCTCAGCAGCAGCTTTGCAGAGAAACGCTGGGACAAGTATGGCAGAGTTTCAGTGACTTTGCCTTTGGGAAGTGATTGACCCATGGGGATGGAGACTTTCCTTGCAGAGAGCGGTTGAAATCGCAGCCTGGATGCTTGAAATTCAGCAAAGCCACAGGCAACCGAGGAGGAGAATTTGCATTTTTAAAGTTAAGGACTTCGGGGAGCTCTACGTGCAACCCCCACGAGCCTTCCGTGATGGTGGACTCATCTCTCTTCTCTCCGAGCTTGGACCTTCTCCTCTCTGAGACCACGCAGGGCTTGTGCTGCTCCACGGAGGCTCTCCAGGGAGTAATTGGTTTATAAAAAACACCCGTGGCTGTCCTCAGGGAAGCGGCAGGACGGGTCTAAGCGCCGATTTGTTATGCATACAGGAGAGCTCTGCTTATCCCCATTAATGACTGGGAGTCGCTGACAGCTGTGAATCAGCGCGTAAATGAAGGGCCAGGTAGAAGGCAGGGAGACCACATCACAGCCTGCACTTTGTTTTGACAATAGCGTGATTTTTTTATTATTTTTTTTTAAGGTGGGATTTTTTTCTTTTCTTCTNCCAGCAGCCCGGCTTTTGAAAACCTCGCCCTTCACCTTCAGCTCTCGGAGCCTGGGTTTGGTTTTGGTTTTCTCCAAAGCCCTGACGCTTTTAACCTTGCCTGCCCGCCCCGCCGCATCAAACAGGAGAGGGCTAGAAGGGTGGAGGGAATGGCTACCAAAGCCACCCCGGTGTTTTAATGTCATAGAGTCATAGAATCAGCCCCGAAAGCCAACCCTGCCCTCAGCTGCATCATGAGAAGCGTGGCCAGCAGGGCGAGGGAGGTGATTCTGGAGACCACGGAGATGCTGGGAGGGCTGGAGCCCCTCTGCTGGGAGGACAGGCTGAGAGAGTTGGGGGGGTTCAGCCTGGAGAAGAGAAGAGAAGGCTCCAGGGAGACCTTCGAGCCCCTTCCAGTCCTTCAAGGGGCTCCAGGAAAGCTGGGGAGGGACTCTTGGTCAGGGAGGGGAGCCATAGGATGAGGGGGAATGATTTTTAAACTGAAAGAGGGGAGATGGAAATGAGATGTGGGGAAGAACTTCTTTGGTGTGAGGGTGGTGAGAGCCTGGCCCAGGTTGCCCAGAGAAGCTGTGGCTGCCCCATCCCTGGAGGCGTTCAAGGCCAGGTTGGACGGCGCCTTGACCAACCTGGTCTGGTGGGATGGTCTTTAAGTTAAGATCCAGTTGGAACTGGATGGTCTTTAAGGTCCCTTCCAACCCAAAGCGTTCTATGCTTCTATGATGATGGTAAAATACCTCAAGTTGGAAGGGACCTCGAAGGATCCATATGCCGTGGTTGACCTCTGCTTCTCCTGACAGCTGCAGAGCACCGGCCGGCTGCTGGAGGAGCAGCTGCCCGAGATGATGACGGAGCTGTTGGCGATAGCACGCGACAAGATGCTGTGTCCCTCCGAGTCCATGCTGACGCGGTCCCTGCTGCTGGAGGTCATCGAGCTGCACGCCAACAACTGGAACCCCCTGACGCCCACCATCACACAGTACTACAACAAGACCATCCAAAAACTGACGGCTTGAGCGGGCAGGGCAAGGCGGGGTGGGAAGGGAAGGGAGGAGAAGAAGACGTGCACCTTGACGGGCTCCAGCAAGAGCTTTTCCCATTTCAACACACCCCCCCCCACAGCAGACCAAACCCCCAGCATGCTCGAGATTAACGTTCGTGGGGTGGGGAGGGAGAAGCATGTTCCTTTTTTCAGCCCCGTCGCCAAGTGCCACCCCTCTCCACCCCCCTCCTCCGCCGTGGTTTTGTTTTTTGGGGAGAAGAAGGGGGGGGGGTGTCTCTTTTTCCGAACTCAAGCAGCAGCGATG
>QJSC01027462.1:28167-52951 GCA_003697955.1 Calidris pygmaea | reverse complement strand
TAGATATTCATACTAGAGAAAACACAAATTCATCGTTTTCAGCATTTCAGAGACTGTTAAAACAAGGGAGATGATAACTCTTTGTGGCAATTCAGTCTTTGTTTATAGAACATCCAGACCCACTGTATGCTATAAAACGCATCATCTGAGTAATAAATGTTTAAAGCTTGACATTTCCCCATCTCTCTGTGGGTACGCGCTGTCGCTTGTGCTGCTCTGGGAGGGAGGAGAGACCTTCCCTTTGAAGGATGGAAGAAGAGAGAAGAAAAGAGGGGGGAGGAAGAATTATTTCTCACAGTGTCTGCTTGGAGGTGTAGCACAGGGAGTGATCCTTCCCTTGGTTGGGATGGTTTGGACCGTGGTCCTGGCCCTGGGTCAGATCCTGCCCAGTTCTGTAGCTCTGGTTGGGGTTGGTCCTTGATCCCTCTCCCCATCGCTTCTCACAGGGGATGAAGGCCATGGGAGCAGTGCAAAGGGCTCAGCGGTCCATGGGTGATGGATTGGACCCGCTCCCCTCCTCCCCAGCTTCTCTCCCAAGGGAATCACAGAATGCTATGGGGTTGGAAGGGACCTCTGGAGAACATCTAGTTCAACCCCCTGCCAGAGCAGGGCCACCCAGAGAAAGTCCCACAGGAACGTGTCCAGGCGGGGATTGAATGTCTCCAGAGAAGGAGACTCCACCACCTCTCTGGGCAGCCTCTGTCAGGGTTCTGCCACCCTCACAGGAAAGAAGTTCCTCCTCATGTTTAGGTGGAACTTCCTATGTTCAAGTTTGTGCCCATTTCCTCTTGTCCTGTCCCTGGGCACCACCGAAAAAAGCCTGGCCCCATCCTCCTGACACCCACCCTTCAAGTATTTACAGGCCTTGATCAGATCCCCCTTCAGTCTGCTCTTCTCCAGACTATAAAGCCCCAAGTCCCTCAGCCTTTCCTCAGCAGAGAGATGCTCCAGGCCCCTCCTCATCTTTGTAGCCCTCTGCTGTCCCCTCTCCAACAGTTCCCTCTCCTTCTGGAACTGGGGAGCCCAGAACTGGACCCAGTGCTCCAGATGGGACCTCCCCAGGGCAGAGCAGAGTGGGAGGATGACCTCCTGGTGGTCACACTCTTCCTGATGCCCCCCAGGATGCCATTGGCCTTCTTGGCCACAAGGGCACACTGCCCATCTATTTGTGTGCTACCTCATCTGGACTTGGGGGTCTGTTGGAGGATGCCCCCATCCATCATCTCCACTTGCAACCAGGGTTTGCAAACCACTTCTGCCTTTTATTGCATTCAACCTCCTTCTAAAAAAAAAAATAACTCAATAAGCAGTTTTTCTAAGAAGTTTCCTCTGGGAAAACCCTTCTCCGGCCCAAGCCAATTAATTTTGGGCTTGAATTGAAATGCGTGCCTTGGCCCAGGAAGCCACACGGGTCACTGGAGGTGAGCGGTTTGTGCCCGTGTGTCGTCGGGGTCCGGCCAGAAAATTGGAGGTGAAACGGTTCCTGCTTTTGAAGAAGCTGTTCTTGCGAAATGCCCTACGTGATCGTGCTCTCGGAGGTCCCTGCGACGCAGCCAAGCTGCAAAATAAATATAAAAAGGAGGTGGAAGAAGGTGGGGCCGTGGCAGAGGGACCCCTTCCCGTCAGCTCATGGCTGTAAGGCCATGAAGAAATAGGTGGGATGTTAAAATGAGACACAGGCCACTTGCAACCAGTGCAAATCCCCCAGTGCTCCACACAAACCCATCTTTGATAGCCTGGGGGAGTTGGGGCTGTTCAACCTGGAGATGAGAAGGCTCTGGGGAGACCTCAGAGCCCCTTCCAGTCCCTCAAGGGGCTCCAGGAAAGCTGGGGAGGGACTCTGGATCAGGGAGGGGAGCCATAGGACGAGGGGGAAGGGTTTGACACTGAAAGAGGGGAGATGGAGATGAGATGTGGGGAAGAACTTCTTTGCTGGGAGGGTGGTGAGAGCCTGGCCCAGGTTGGCCAGAGAAGCTGTGGCTGCCCCATCCCTGGAGGGGTTCAAGGCCAGGTTGGAGGGGGCTTGGAGCAACCTGGTCTGGTGGGAGGTGTCCCTGCCCAGAGCAGGGGGTGGAACCGGATGGTCTTTAAGGTCCCTTCCAACCCAAACCATTCTATGATTCTATGATCTCTGCTGACGGAAAGAGCCTCAGCTTTCTTAAATGCTTCCTGACTTAGAATGATAGAAGGGTTTGGGTTGGAAGGGACCTTAACCATCATCTAGTTCCAACCAGGGACACCTCCCACTAGACCAGGTCGCTCAAAGCCCCATCCACCCTGGCTTGAACACCTCCAGGGATGGGGCCTTGAACACTTCCAAGGATTCTTCTCCTAGCTCCATCATCAATGACCTCCATGGGGTCACCAGAAGCAACAGCAGGGTCCGTGCAGCTCCCTCCCTGCCTTGACTGCGAGGCCACGTGTTCATGTCACACAATTGGACACATGTGGGGACAGACATTAAAAACCAGTGGATTTCTCTCTGACGGGGCCAGCAGAAGAGGTGCAGAGGCTGAAGCAAGCCCATGACCACGCCACGCGTGGCAGAGTTGGTGGGTCCCATCAGGCCTTCGCTGCCTCCCGGCATCGCTTATCCCAAAGTGGAAACTTTTCATGGGGAAGCTCGATGGGAAGCTCTTGAGAAGGTCTGCGCTAATAAAGTCCAAACACTTTGTTTAAATGTTATTGCTACAGCAACATAACATACATTGAAACAAAATGCTTTGTTTGGTGAAAGACTCGGACGATTTAGGCCAGAATGGAATTTTGAAATCTCGGCGTTTCTCTTGAGAGGGACTTTGCATTTTTTCCCCATTAAGTCTGTGACCGATGGGAAGCGGTGAGCCGGCTTTGAGCTGGTGTGGGATGAGGCATCAGCTCACCATCCGACCCCCCCCAAGGCTTTTCCCTTTGGAACACCACTGTATCCCCTCGGAAGGCTGCAACTCCGAGGGGAGCGGTGCCTTTCCATGGAGCGGAGGAAGCCAAAAATCCCTAAGGTGGCTCCGTTTTGGTGGCCTGTCCTGGGACCATCCATCCTGGAGACCCAGCGCTCATCTTTAACGGCCACGATAACCAGAGCAACCTTCCAATGCGGCGTCTGCATCCCTGGAAATGGTTAAATCGTTAAATTATAGCCCAAGGATGGGATGCTTTTTGCAGACATACAGCTCTAGGAATTAACTCAGAGAAATCTTGAGGAGCGGGGCAGGCATCAAGTTAAGCCATGTCAATCTCTGGCTTCATAATTAGCGATGGCAGCGCGGGATCCTAAAGGAGGAGGCCACACCGCCTTGCGCGTTACTGCTTTAACGCTGTCCTTCTTGCTGCACCCAAACCAACGATCATTTAAGCTACATTTCAGCTTGCAAACCCGGCAGCAGCGCTGTTACCCTGCTATTACTTGGTTTACGGTTGGACCCGATGATCCTAAGAGCCTTTTCCAACCGAAATGATTCTACACGTTAATCGTGAACTCGTTTTATCCCTTAGATTTATCTTTGCCACCCGTTTTCCCACCACTACGAGCGTTCAGAAACTCCCCTCCTTGCCCAGGGTTAGAAGCGGAGCTGCTGGAAGAGGAGAACACCCCAGCGATTTGTAGGTTTGCCGCGTTTTCGGAAAGCCGATCAAGCTTACTCTGATCCCTGGGGTTTTTGGCAGCCACGAGGAATTCACAGAAATCTTCTTGCCTCTTGAAAGCTTCAGATCTGCTTCAATGCCCGTCCGCCTCCTCCAAAATCTCCCGTTTGCTGCAGGTTGTCTTCTCGTTTGTTATATCTTGGTGGTCGCAGGAGCCCCAGGGACCGTCCCTGCTCTTGGCTTGGCTTGGCTTGCTCCCAGCCCAACCCTGCTGTTGATAAGCTCCTTCTGAAGGTGGTGTGGATGCTCACAAACTGGGATTTTGGGGGAACAAGCCAACCTCCGGCTCCAGCAGACCCATAACAGCTCCGGCTGTAGGCCAGGGTGTGGTGGGGGGTTTAGGGATGGGTCCTGGGAAGGGGTAGCTTTGGAAGAGAGATTTTGGGTGTCTTTATCCCTCAGTTACCAACAGCGATTTGTCTCGCTTGCTGCAAAACTCCCACCCAGCTGGTGCAGCAACAGAAATTATGGGAAGGACCCAGGAATAACTAGAAATAACGCAACAAAACCAACCCCTACTGGATCAGCTTTTCGGCAGCAGATGGCACGAACCAGCTTGGTGTTTTCCCCTGGACTGTCATCAAAATAACCTAAAGCAAGGCCTGGTGGCCGTCCAGACAAGGACTAAACAGGAGGTTTTTTTATATATTTCTACTTATAGCCCTTTGCAAACATCCAGGAATGACCCCATCACCCATCACAAGACATTTTGGGGGTGCAACAGCCAATCGGCCCTCCATTGCTGGAGGTTTTTGGGGCCAGGTTGCACCAAGTCTCCCAGTAAGGGTGCTGGTATGGTTGGTCTTGGATGGGTGGAGATGCCCCATGGATGGATGGATGAGAAGATGGATGAGGAGATGCCCCATGTCACAAGTAATGCCACTTGGTAAGTCTTGACATCTTCCTTGGCTTGGTGGCTGTGTCAGTAGGGAAAAGACCAGGTGTGGGGACACCGTTGTCCCTCAGGCAGGGGACCCAGCCTGTGTGTGCCTTGCAGGACAACCTTCTTCACCTACCATGTCCTCTCCAAAGCCTTCTGGACAACCAAGGACCACAGCTGGGGCTTGTTCCTCCCAACAACTCCAAACCCAACCCTTGATCCTACAGAAACCTCCAGGTTTTTCTCCTCATCCACCATGACATCCACCATGGACAGAGAAGCGACACCACACCTCCGAGGAGTTAATGCCACCCTTCGAGCTCAGAGATCAATTTTGAAATTACATCAGTTGGTATTTTTAAATTTTGGGCCCCGAAAGAGCTCAGATTCACCTTTCAAGCCGCGGCTGCGCGGCGTGAGGGTGGGAGGGAAAACTTGCGTCAGGGGATGGGTTACCGAAAACCTGTCTGGTGGTAATTACCCATGTCGTCTGACGAAGAACTGGTTTGAGGGCAAACGCCCGTAAAAGACTGCTCTGGGGAGAGAAAGACGACAAAAGGTTGTGAAATCCAGTTGGTGGATTGTTTTACAGCGAAGGTAACTTCTACCCCCGGGGCTGTATTTTACAACTCTGTGTGAGAAACCAACCCCCCGTCCCCGTCCCCGTTCGCAGGTCTGCTCTGCTCTTCTTTTAAAGCATAAAAATGCCATGCATTTGCTATAAAAGAAGGTTTTCTACTGAGTTCCTAAAGATAAATGCAGTCTTGTTTTGGGGGGGGGGGCTGTGAAGCATTTGGGAGAGGCGTTGTGCAACATGTAGAGACCTCAAGTCCTCATCTCCCTTGAGGTTTTTACAATCCTTGCATGGTTTTATTGTACTGTGTATATTCTTTATATAAAATTACATTTCTGTTGCTTCTGTGAACACCTTTAAAAGCGGTGCCACGGGGGCTCACCGCTCTCCCGGGGGGGGCTAAGCCCAAATAACCCAGCTCTGCTGCTTGGGTTCTACTTTTCAGCCCAATTTACCCATCTTTTTTCCCATTTTCTCTCTGTCCTGTAAGTTAATCTCTCTTTGCTGTCCCCTCTGTGTTTGCAAACAGGGCTCCTTCCCATCTCGAGCTTCGTGCTGTCACATTTGGCCACCTCAGCTCCCTTTCCACACCCAAGGACGTCTCCCCCTTGAGGATGATGAGTTGTCCTTGGGAACAGGTGAAAATCCCTGGTCCCTACATCTCCAATTTAGGACCCCCAGCACCTTGCGCAAGGGCTTTCGCCCTTTTTTTAGCCCTTTCTGCTCCTTCAAACATCATGCCTGGGTCATGCTAGGTTTACATCCCAAAAGTCCCACCAGCAACCGCCACCACCCATGTTCATTGAGGTCACCCATGGTAAAGCTGCAAGGAGGTTGCAGGGAGCCTCACATCCTGCTGCTCCTCCATGCACAACCCATCGCCTCCCAATTCCTCCCCTAATTACCCTCTCCTCCACTTCACCTAATTGCCCCCACAGCACTAGATCAAAGCACCGCTCCTAAGAGAAGCAATGACAAAAAACCAAACCCAGAGGAACCCTGAGAAAAGGCAAGTCCAACAGCAGTTGTCGTGTGGAGCCCTTGCCCAGCCCAGGGTGGCCCTGGTTGGACACGGTGGGGGACGAGCAGCCCCATGGGATGATGGTGCACCTTGATCACCTCCAGGAGATGCTCCCATGGGGTGGCTGGGGCATGTGGTCTCCTCCTTGTTGTCGCAGGGGGTTTTGGGGACACCCAGTGGGGCTGGCAGAGGGGTGGGGGGGACAGGATGGTTTAGCCCCACAGTGCCGTGCCGGCGCCTATTTTCTGGTGGGAACCGTCAGGATAAAATTAGAAGTAGGCTGAACTTTATCTGTGACTTGAACTGAGGCTGAACTCAGTTTTGTTTTGGTTTGGTTTTTCCAAGTTCAAAAGAGTTCATGGGGAGCGAGGCAAAGCTGGTGGGGGGGAGCGCTGTTGGTTTTTTTTTTTTCTAAACTTGCTTTTTCTGCGATTTTGCCGGAGTTTGATTGCCTCATCTGCAAGGAAAAGCTCTTCTCGCGCCATTTCCAGTTCGAGGTGGTGATGTGGTGGCTCAAATAACTGCCACGGTCATTTATTTCATGTCAGATACTTGGGGGTGGGATAGCACAGGGCTGACCAAACCTTCCTCGTGCTGGCCTTGGCTCAGCCTTGGGTCTGTCCCAGCCCAGCCCAGGATGGGAAGACAAAGGGGGGAAACTGGAGTGGGTTTGGTGGGTACCACACTGTGCAAAAGGACCACGCTATAGATGCTTTGAGGGCTTTTTGGTATGGTTTTCATAGGATGATAGGGTGGTTTGGGTTGGAAAGGACCTTTAAAGGCCATCTAGTCCAACCCCACTGCCATGAGAAGGGGCATCTTCAACCAGACCAGGTTGCTCAGAGCCCAGTCCAACCTGACCTGGAATGGTTCCAGGGATGGGGCATCTCCCACCTCTCTGGGCAACACGGGCCAGTGTCTCACCACCCTCAGCCTAAAAGTTTCTTCCTTTTTTGTCCCGTGCCAACTATCTAGGACTTCCAGGCAACCTTCCAGCGTCTCCGTGGGGCTCACGTGGACCTAACGTTATTGCTAATCCTCCGTTTTCACGTGGCCCCCCCTGTTGTGGAGCTGAATTCGCTCGCCTGGACACCAGCCAGGGGACCTGGGAGCTGGAGTCGTGCTCCACATCCCTGACCCCAGGGTTGTGCAAGCTGCTGGCATCCATGTGAAGGTGTGTGGGTGGTGTAGAGAGCACGTAGGGGGGCTGCACACCTCCCTCGGTGGGGGAGGTCCCCTCCAGGCCGTGGGAGCCTGGTGCAAGCACAAGGAGGTGGTTGTGAGGGTTTCATCACGTCGAACCCCTGGCAGAGCTGTAAAGGGACAACGGCACCTCGTCACTCCCCGTGTTTCCCAACGAGCCCATCGCCTCTTCCCAGAAGAGACGGGAGACTTTTACCACATGGTTATTTCACCTCCTAAATTACTCAAGAGTCAGTAGAAACTTTACCAAAACGGACCTTCTAATTTTAACAAAGATGCCTCCTAGATCACTGACAAATTTAGGGAATGCACAGGGCAGACTCATTTCCTGGAATAAGAGCTACTGGAGAAAAAGTCCCTCCAGGCTGGCTCCTAACTATGACACATTTGATAGCCATTCAAGGACTACTGGGAAACATGTGTCATTTGTCTCCGTGAAGCTTCAGACAGAGTTTCATCATCAAGTCTGACTGCGCCGTGAAATAAAACCGGCTTAAAAAATCTACTAGCGGCGATATAACCTCTGGTGTTTACGTAGGATGTGTCACGAGGGTGATTTATACATAATTTTTTTTTTTTTTTTGGCCAAGGTTTTATATTCGGGTGCAAAGTGGCTTCGCCCCTGTTGCACCTTGTGTTTTTTTTTTTTTCTTCCTCCTCCTCCTCCTCTTCATTGGGTGACCTGCGTTGTCACCCACGAAGGGTGGCACCGGCTGGAGGGGTGTGCCCCAGCCCGCCAGGACCCGGTCGGTCATCGTCAATGAACTTTGGCACCTTAAACCGTGGAAAACCCGACATGGTGCTGGGAGGGAGGGATAGGTGCCCGGCCCCGGGCCCCGGAGATCAGATTGCCCCAGGGGATTTGCTGGGAGTCCCATGACGAGCCTGGAAGGGAGCCCAGACGGCAGGGCACCGCCGCGCTTTCCACCCAGGGCGCTCAGCCGGGGTCTCCAGAGGACAACCGGGTGGCCTCTGTCCCTTGCTGTCACCCTTACCGGGTGGCCTCTGTCCCTTGCTGTCACCCTTGTGTGTGCAAACCCCCAACCCCACGCCGGCACAAGGTCTGGCCGGGGGGAGGGGGGGTGGGGGGTGATTTGTGCCCCACCAGGTGGGATGTATGGGATGAGGGCACATGGTGGTGGGTTGCCCTTGCTGCAAATCCCTCCCGTGTCTGCGTCGCCCGTCCCAGGGGACCCTACCTCTGCTTGCCTACGAAGGGGTATTTACCACGGGTTGACCCACATCGCTCGCCCCCCGGCCAGTTACCTGACCCTGCTGCCTTGAGGCGTTTTTTAGGACAAACCTTGATCTCCAGCCATGACCCACTTTCCTGCGCTGCTTCGGGCGCTCGAACCGCCCCGTTCCCTCCCCGCTCGCTGCAGCTTTGGCCACCAGCATCCTCCATCCTCCCCAGCCTCGCGGGGGGTCATCCCAGGTCCTCGGGGTCTCTCGCCGCTTTGTTTCGTCTCCGAGGTGTCAGATAGGATCTCAGCGCCGGCTGTTTTGCAGGCAGATGAGGAATCTGGTGCTGCAGAAGGGTGGGTTTGTTTTTTTTTTTTGGTTTGGTTTTTTGGTGGCTTTTTTGTTTGTTTGTTTTAATCTCCCCCATCTCAGCTTCTCTGCGAGCTGTTTCTAGGAGTCCTTGCCCAAGTGCTCCCGTCTCCAGGAAACGCGGTTATCAGCCGCCCCCATCGGGCCGCTCCATTTCGAGCTCCCCGCCTGGCTCCCGGGGCGCCCGTTCCCAATCCAATTTCTACTGGAAGCAGATAAGGCAGAGGAAGGAGATAAAGGCTGGCCGGCAGCCTGGTCACCCTGCTGCTGTCCCCCCCCCACCCCTGGTCTCACAGGGGACAGATGTCAACGTCGGTGGGGACGCCCTTGCAGCAGTGCTTGCAGCCGGTGGGTGGGCATGCAGAGGTCCCCAACCCTTTGGGACATTTGGGTGGCATCAGGACCGAAGAACTTGGGGGAGACTGGGGACACCCTTGGAGCAGTGCTTGCAGCCTTGGGGCCGGTGGGTGGGGCATGGAGAGGTCCCCAACCCTTTGGGACAATGGGGTGGCATCAGGACCCAAGCACTTGGGGGAGATTGGGGACACGAGGATACCCTTGGAGCAGTGCTTGCAGCTTTGCAGCCAGTGGGTGGGCATGGAGAGGTCCCCAACCCTTTGGGACAGTTGGATGGCATGAGGACCCAAGAACTTTGGGGAGACTGGGGACACCCTTGGAGCAGTGCTTGCAGCCTTGGGACCAGTGGGTGGGCATGGAGAGGTCCCCAAGCCTTTGGGACAGTGGGGTGGCATCAGGACTGAAGAACTTGGGGGAGACTGGGGACACCCTTGGAGCAGTGCTTGCAGCCTTGGGGCCGGTGGGTGGGGCATGGAGAGGTCCCCAACCCTTTGGGACAATGGGGTGTCATCAGGACCCAAGCACTTGGGGGAGGTTGGGGACACGAGGATACCCTTGGAGCAGTGCTTGCAGCTTTGCAGCCAGTGGGTGGGCATGGAGAGGTCCCCAACCCTTTGGGACAGTTGGGTGGCATCGAGACCCAAGCACTTGGGGGAGATTGGGGTGAAGCATTCACCTTCCTTCTTAGGTGTTCCCACCCAAAACTGGCCATTGACAACAATATACAGGGGGAGGGTTCAAGTTCAGGCTGGACTGAGAGGACTTTTGCATGGCTCGGTCTTTCGTCCCTCAACACCAGCATTTGAAAGGTTTTCCTCCTTTTCTTCCCCAAAACCTCCAGCGCAACCTCACACCCCTTTTCCTAAGCACCCCCTTTGCACCCACCTCCTCCCCGCCTCTGTAACAGCAAAAATGACCAGATTTGTGAAAAAAAAACAAAAAAACAACAAAATAGGTGGACATGATGGACAGGGACCACCCATTTACTCTCCCAGCTGGTCAGTGGCAGCTGACTGGTGAATGCCTTTAATTAAAACTAAACGGTTAATGGGAAGCTGAGCAAAGGTCTCCCGCTCGGCTCCCGGCGCAGGTGCCAATGGAAATCGTGCCGAGGGCTGGAGCGCTCGGTGTCGTAAGAGCCAGCCTCCACCACGTCCCTCTGCCAGGCCACTAACGTCACCGTGAACTCTCGCTCCCGCTGCCCTGGGGCGGATCAACCTCCTCCTCTGAGGTGGGACATCCCCACGGTCAGCCCTCCGTCCATGGACCCCTTTCCCAAGGGGTCTCTTGTCTCCCACCTGCAGTTTTGGTCCTTTGGCGGGTTGTGTTTTTAAAGCCTGGGGCAAGTTATATTTTGACTGTTGTCCATTTGTGGGGGAAAAAAAAAAAAAAAAAGAGGAATTACCCAATATAGAGCAGTTTCCCAAGGTTGAGAAGCAGGAGGATGGAAGTAATAATTAATCAGCAGGGGCTGGCGGGGGCTTTGCTCACCTAAAACGACCTGGTCTGAGGGTCACGCCACAAAGGTACCTGGAATGTATAATAAGAAAGATCTTGTTCTGGCCTGAGGGAAGGAGAAAGAAGGTAAAAAAGAAGAGGAAGGTGAAGCAAGGAGTGACAAAGCCATCAGGATCTCCCCCAGAGAAATTCACGCCTCCCTTCCCAGCTCCTCGTGTTCCCCCTCCATTTCCATAACACCAGAGAATCTTCTCCCTCTCAAGTATCAGGCTCACAGGACACAACTAAGCATCTCAGATATCCAAACTCCTCCAGGAGCCACCCCTTCCCAGATCCAAGGTGTTTTCTATGGAGAGCAGGGCTTTGGGAGAAATTCAACGCTCTTCCCATTATTAGCAGAGGTGCCTCAACTCCAGAGTGATGTCCCCTCCACGGACACCTCACCTCCTCCCACCTCTTTGAGCAATGGTGGGCTTGAAGCCAAGCCTCAGAAAGTTTGATTTGGGTTCATCACCCCTGGTGGAGCTGACACCATCAAAAATGCCAGTGAAGAGGAAGTTAGATGTATTTTAATGTGGATTTTAGTCTCAAATGGCCTGAATTAAAATCTGCGGGAAAGTAAGTGGAGCTCTTTGACCAAAACCTCCACGATGAATGCGGACATCTCCACCGAAAACATACCTTTCAAGGAGACGCCAAAAAAAAAAAAAAAAAATTGCACCGTGTTGTTTCAAAGTCCCTTTTTGCTCTCGAAACATCCTCAGCGGACATGCAGGGGACGCCCAACAATTCGCTGCTTTATCGTACAGATTCCGGGCCAGGAACTTCCACTGGAAAAAAGTATTTCTAGCTGTGTGTGTTTGGGTAGGGTTGGAGGTTTTTATTCTAGTGGGGGATCTGACGTCCTCTGTCTGCAATGGAAACCCGCCGTGCACTGATGGCTGTTCCTTATCTCACTGGTGATGCTGTTTCTGCGGTTCCAGGGTCCTTATCTGCAGCGGAGTCAGCTGTATACTCAGAGCTAATTGCAATAAATAACCCAAAATACTTTTCCTTATCGAAATGTCTCTGTGGGGAAAAAACCATCGTTTTAAAATGGATAAAAAGGTGTGGGTTTGTCCCAGCTTGCATTTAACGCCTGTCTGGGCTGCTGTGCTCCTCCCTGCCCCGCACAAACCTGGGGGCATCACCCTGATTTTCCACGGAACCCTCCAAGGACCAGCCCCAGGGGTTCCCCAAACCCACGAAGACCTCAAGAGGAACCACAGATTTCTGGTGGTGTTTCTCACCCCTTTTGGGGACGGGGTCCCGGAGCGTGTCTGAGGGATGGTTGGGAACCGCTGAGCGAGAGCATCTCGTTAAACCCTCCCCACACACACACACACAAGCTCCAATTTGGTGCCGAGAATAACTGCTCCTAACACACCCCTCCCTCACCTCTGCAAAGCCATCAAGAGCTGGCAGATGGCTGAACAACAGCTATTATAGTCTATAATAACGAGAAGAATAAAGATATTCTAATAAATAGCACTTACCCGAGTAAGTAATACCCAATAAACGCCAGATAATGATTTGCTAATAAAGGTGGTGAACTAGTAATAGAGGGAGTCTGGAGGAGAGTGTATAAAGCGCTGAGAAAATTAAAAGATAACCCAAAAAGGAAGCTTGAAGGACCTAGGGTTGTTTAGTCGAGAGAAGAAAATAAAAAAAATAATAAGAAAACCAACAGCGAGGGGACATAGTAAATCTTAAAATGCAGCTACTGAAAGAAAGGAAATAAGCTCTTCGTAATCGCAGAGGAAGGGCTGAGGAGTCACGGGCTTAAACGGCAGGAAGGAAGATGCCGCCTGGGTGACAGAGGGCCTTTTGCCAGCGGAGGGGATAATTAAGGCCTGGCAAAATCGCCTGAGAAAATAGTAGAGCTTCACCTGAGGTTTTGAAGACCAGGTTGGAAAGAACACCTATGGCGGGTGGCGTAAGGAGAGCTGAATTGCCCCTTAGGGGTAGATAGATAGCTGATTTTCAGCGCTCTCTTCCGGCCCCATCTTCTATTATTCAGTTTATTTTTCGTCCTCAGTTGGGTTGCATTTGGAAATTTAAGGAAACGTCTCACTCGGATGTTTTTCTCCCTCCCTGCGGACCAGTCTTCCTAGGGAAAAGACGTCTTCTCCTCCAGCAAGGCTAACGAATCTCCACCCCGCACACATAGGGGGCCAAAAAACCCTCGAGCAGAGATTACTAAGGGCAAACCCCGGGGATTTAGTAGATGTTTTTTCTGGATATCTAAGGTCCGGTGCCGAACAGATGGGAGCTCGGTTCCTTAAATGTCATCTTCCAGAGAGACACACACACGTACCAACCCTGGACGCGGGCGATGAAGCCTTGTTCCCGTGAGATGTTACGTATCTGTCGATAGTGCGGGCTCTTGCGTTTGTGGCCCAGATAAAGACCAGCGTAAGCACAATAAATCCTTTTGATGTTCCTCAGGCTGAAGCTCCAAGGACAGACGAATTGATAGTGAGATGGCGAGGAAGGAAAAGCAGAGGGTGCTTTACATCTCAGGGCTTTTTTAACGGAGGAGGCACGTGGTACGGAGAGAAACACTCGGAATTAAAGCTGGGTCTGGAGAGCCTCGGCTTGGGAAGGTCCCAAAAATGAATGAGGTTTTTAGGAGGGGTTACGAGACGAGGGTGAGCAGGGAGCGGTTAGGAGGAATTTTAATTAACATCAGCGTTTGCAATGTTATTTAATAAGGTCCAAAAAACATCTGAGAGCAATGAAAGCTGAAACCAGCGTTTTCAGAGCAAACAGAGGCAAGTGTGGGGCTGGGGGAGAAGGTTTGGCTTCCCTGGGGGAGGAGGGGCACCCCAAGGGGTGGTAGCTCCTGGGGAGACAAAAGATCAGAGATGTGGTTTTGGGGGTGGAGGAAGGACTGAGCACCCCAGGGATGGGAGATGCCCTGTGTGTGCTGGGTCCTGGAGCTATGCATGGTGTGGGGGCACCAAGAGCTTCACGAGGTGGCATTTAGGGAGGTGTGAGACCAGCAGAATCAGAAATCGAGGGCTTTTTGGCACCTGGGCACCCTGAAGCTGAGGCGCTGGGAGCGTTGAGGGTCTCTGCCTGTATTAAACACCCTGCAGAAGATGTTGACCCCTGCATTTGCAAAGAGATGCCAATTCAGGCACAAAAATGGAAGAAGCCAATCTTGGTGAAGGCAGGGTGGTGACAGACGGGCTCTCAGATTTGTGGCACGAAGGTAGGGACAACCATGAGACCACAGCAGTGGTGCAGGGGGACAGTGACCATGCATCACCTGAGTCCATCACACCTCCCACTAGCAACTTTGTCCCCTGTCCCACTCCCCCACCAGGACCCTGACACATGTTTTGGGCCAACTGGAGAGGACACCATGGACCACGGTGGGGTCTGCCAGCCCAAATAACTCCAAGAGCAAGCACAGGAGAAGAGGAGGCCAGGCTGGGCTGTGCACGGCTCACAGCTCACCAGCCTCGACCGTTCAGGCTCTCCCCGTGCCCGAACTTGTCGATGGGGTTGTTGAGAGCGATGACATAATTACAGTTTCAATCACAGATTAATAAGAAGTGGGGTTTTGTTGGGTTTTTTGGGTTTGTTTTTTTTTTTTTTTTTAGCAAAGGCTGAGGCATGCCTGAACTGGAAGGGCATTTCACCTCCCCGCTGCCTGGGAGCCGAGGGTGCCATACCCTCTTTGATGTCTCCTGGCGTGGAGGTTTTACAAACACCGGCAGCGGCGGCTGCACTCATGTTCCTGCTGCATCTACCCTTCCCATGGCACGTTCTCCTTCGGGAAGCCGCACAGCTTTCATCTCCAGCACTCTGTTGGGCAAGGGGTGTCTAAACAGACTGGGGAGAAGCCATCACTGGCCTCCAAAATAAAACTTCTGCTGGCGCAAGAAAGTCACCCGAGATGCCGTCAAAGGCACAGAAGGTGATAGAAGGGGAAACTGAGGCAGCAGTAGCTTGCCCCAGGTTGTTCAGAGCATTTCTGGGGTGTGACAAGCTTAGGGATGCTTCCGAAAGGCTGCAGCGGTGGGAAGACCTGGCAGAGCGAGGCTACCATGGACCACAGACCACTGCATCACCATGAGATGCAAGGGAGAGATCACACCCATGGGCCAAATACCAAAAGCCAAGCTTAAAGTCCAGCTTCTAGGGGCAGACCCTGAAGTATAACCCCTGCAGAGGGGCAGAAATGTGTTGCCTCAAGAGATGGTGGTTATGGAAGGATATATCCAAATCCAGTGTGACTTCTTGTCTCTGTGCAAGGTCTCCCATTATTTCCTCCTCCCCCATCACTCAGCCCAGTTCACTTGGACCAGATGAATCTCTCACGTCCTTCAGGTCAGGAGGTTTCAGTGCCTGAAACAGCCTGGGGCTGTCCCTCAGCTACTGCCATCAGGAGCCAAGCCCCGCCGACCCAACCATTTAAAAATACAGCTGGTAGAAAACCAGGAGCCACCAAGCAGAGCTCATGTGTGGGGAACCCTGCACTAAGCTAAAAAAGGCAACTGAGACTTTGGGGTAGAAACTTATGACTGAGAGCTGTGGTTTTCTGCTCTTCATGTCCTCCATCTACACTTTCAGGCCCATTTTAGACGTTCCTCAAATTCTACGTTATGATCCTGTGCCCCTTATTGCTTCAGCTGAGGCTGTTTTACTGGACTGTCCATCTCCACTGGAAGGAGGTGAATGTGTTTGAACCTTCTGAGCTCTGAACACCAAAATCACCCTGTCTCTGTCTTCCTGAAGTTTCCCAAGCCATGAGCAGGTCTGTATCTGGAGATCAGTTTCCTGTAACAAAGCAGGTCCCTATCTGGAGATCTCTTTTCCTGCAACCAGAATATGCCCTGGGTGAGAAATTTGCCTCCTGAACTCAGCGTGACCTCCAAGAGCTGAAAGGCTTTGGATTAGGAGCATCAGGGTTGACTGTGCTGAAAATCAATCTAAACCTGCAGCCGTGCTGCCAAGAGTAGGGATGCATCCCCACAGAACACCTCAGAAGTCCAAAGAAATGTTGTTTTTATAGGATACCCACTAAAACACCGATGCCTGCTAGGGGTCCAGCCCAACAGCTTCTCTCAGGCCAGAGGTCATAGACTTATAGATTGGTTTGGGTTGAAAGGGACCTTAAAGACCATCCAGTTCCACACCCCCTGCCATGGGCAGGGACACCTCCCACCAGACCAGGTTGCTCCAAGCCCCTTCCAACCTGACCTTGAACCCCTCCAGGGATGGGGCAGCCACAGCTTCTCGGGGCAACCTGGGCCAGGCTCTCACCACCCTCACACCAAAGAAGTTCTTCCTGAGATCTCCAGGGGGTGATCCCAGTTGTGGGTTGAGGTCCCACTGTACCTCTCTCCAGATGGAGCTGGCAGCGCCTCCGAGTGATGCTGCCACATGGGCTTAGTTCTCCACCAACTGCAGCCTCACGTCCCCCCCCCCCCCCCCCCCAAAAAAAAAAAAAATCCTTAAGAAAAAGGGTTAAAGTAACAATGAAAGTTTTATGAGTCCAGGCTCCAGATGTTGCAGGCAGGAAGATGAAAGCAATCTCCTTCGCCTGGTTCTGGAGGCACTAAGCCCTTAATAGCCCATCCTGCGGAGGCGATGCCCTGCCTCCAGCCCCGCTCGGCTTCGTCTCCCCACTGGAAGCGGTGGGGCCGGGCAGCCCACAGGCAGCGAGTCACTGCACGAAGCCTTTCCGTCCCCCCAGCTCGCTCTTGATCAATTATTAAAAGCAGAAAATCCTCCGACCATGAAATTCATCCCAGCTTCCCCACGGCGTGCCGGGCTGGAAAAAATCAAACCGCAGGGCCTGGGCTTCCAGGGGAAGGAGTAAAAACCTCTTCCAGTGGGGTGTTTTGGGGTGCTGGGGCATCTCCAGGGGGTTGGTTCTGTTGGCACCAACGCTCCTTGGCTCCCATGGCCATCTCTGCCAAGCATCCTTCCCACCTATAGCTGTGTGGGGCCCCACCACCCTCTCAGCTGTCCTCAGGATCAAAATCAAGATCCCGTCAAGTTCTAGAAGGTTGGTTGCCCTTCTGTCACCTCCACTGGGCTCTAGCAAGTGCCTTGACACCTGGTTTCTGCTTTCTTTCACCAGACCCCTTTTACAACAGCTTTATTTTGTGTTTTCCTCCTCTTTCAAGCTCTCAGTCTTGGCTTTTCTTGCTGATGGGAGGCAAAATTTGCTTTCTGACCCGTTTTCCACTGGCAGTTGGCTTTAAACTGAGCTTGTTAGCTTCAATAGGTGTGATACTGGGCACCGGTTATGTCCCTTTACTGGTTGAATGATGGGACCTTGAGCTGTCCTGTTTCTTTCTTTGCAGGGTGCCTTGTGCCTTTGGGGCTAGAATGTGATTTTTTCCTAATTTTAAGCATATTCAGATTGGCATTCTTGTCTGGGCAGCTGTAGGGAATAACAGGGGACCCCCTCAGCTCCCGCACAACAACTCCCCAGAGGTCTCTGGTGGCCCAGCTCCAGCTCTGGGTACGCACACGCCTCAGAATAACTTACATATTTTTGACAGGACAGAGGATATAAATACATCCATGGTAATGCCAGTCCTAAGTATTGCCGCTACAGCAAAATTAATCGTTAGTTCCTTGCCTATATATGAGATTTTTATTTTTTTTTTTCCTTTTTCCCACGTGTGTTGTAACCCTGGTAACCGACAGCACCCATACCGTACTCTGGCTTACGCTGCTTTGTTCCTGTCTGATATGAAGAAAGACTGAGAACACCATCACCAAAAGCTGATGAAACCAGCCAGGTTTGACTCTCAGAGCTGCTCTAACACCCAACGGGCCTCAACCCCCCTTCTTTCAGACCTAACCCTGCTCAGATGCAAGACCACAAGTTATGGACCAAAGAGTTTTGAGGATCTGCCCATGTCATCACGCTCAAGGAGGCTCAAGGAGGCTCAGCTCCTCTTGGTTGAAGGATCTCAGAGCCCCCACCTCCCCATGGTGCCTACAGACAGAGCTGTGGGTGGGTGGAAGTTGTAAGGGGAACCCTCTCTTGTTTCAGCTCAAATGGGTGTGCATTTACAGGAGACAGAGTGAATGGACTTCCCACCCCCAGCAATAAATATATTACTATTGCATGTAGCACCACGCACACACCAGTGCTGGGACGGGGACATCAACCCTTCGCACAGGGTGTCTTAATCACTGAGCTGGAGTCCCGCTTCTGCTTGGTCCTGCTGTTCCTTGCTCCCAGATCCAATGAGCATCTCAAAAGCGTGGACACCAAAGGACCACTGCTTCAGCCCAGATGGCAAAGCACCCCTTGTTCTCACCACGGGGCCCTTCAAGGAGGACAAGCCATGGCACAGCTTGACGTGCCTCTACTCCAGGACAGCTGCTAATGCAGGTCTTCTCCCTCCACCCAACATTTTTCATTTCTGGAAGCAGAACTGAATTCCATCCCAAGATTTCCACCACACTTTCCGATCTGATGATGTTGTCACAAGGTCCAGGAGTTACTGGGTGTGCAGCTGATGGCCAGATGGACATGTAGGCATTGGAGGCTCTTAGCTTTCAGAAATCAGTGTTTAAAAAAAGAAAAAAGCGGACAGTCAGGTTCATCAGCAGGAGTAACTTGGCAGTTTATGACGCTGGTCCAGTCAGCATGACAAAGACGAAACATCCCGGGATTTTCCACCGAAGCAGATGACAAGGACCTTGGCTGGTAAATGTGACGCGGTGGTGACTTCCTTGTTAACCACAAGAGCTACCTGAACCTCTCAATTGTTTCAGTTTTTGTTTCATTTCCTCTTTAAGCCACCCAGAAAATTATACAATGACTCACTGGAGTGCCCAGGGATGTCCCTCTGACTCCCTTGCACAAATATGCAAAGGCTGGGCAAGGACGCCCTCCTGCCAAAGGCTGATGACACAATGGGGTCACAAGGAATGGACCTCTCCCACCATGGACTGGGGGATTGGATCTGATCCTGGCCTTGCTGTCATCTCCAACAGAGCAGGATTGCCGCTCATGCGTATGCTGCTTGGGGCAAGGTTTTTTTCATTACAATTCCCGGCACAAAAAGGGTCAGGACCCCATGAGAATCCCTGTTACTGCACAAAAAAATGCCACAGGAATAGCTTCATCCATTACTTCTTGCTGTGAACATGTCTCTCAGTTGGTTGTCCCAGCCCACATTCATCTCCTCCCTTGAACCACCAGAGATGTATCCCCATCGTGACATCTTGTCTCCAACCCTGTGCCCAGGAAACCAGAACACAATTTTAAACCCATGTAGACAGCACAAAGAAAATTCTCTTTGCATGTACAGGTAGTTTTTATTAATTCATCTTAAGCCCTTTCTTCACCACTTTGCCTCCAGAAGCCCTTGCGGACCAGGACATACATAAACATATAGACCCAGCTGAGCTACTGGCCACGAATTGAGTTAAGCTCCACTGGGACAACTTTAGACCAGTAAATACTGGCAGCAAAGTACAACCAGCATAAAGCAAACAGTTATCCAAGGACTCACTCTTTGAAGTGTGTGGAGCCACCAGCCCATAACCACCCCATTGTCCTGCCTGGAGAGAAGGGTCCGTTCACCTAATGGGCTTGCATGTAAACTGTAAGACAAGAGCCCAGAGATGCCTTGGAGTAAATGGGGAACCAGTCAGATGCTGAGCATCACCCACATGAGACTGGCATCGTGGCCCTGCACCGTGATCCCAGTGGAAATCCATTTTCAAGAACTTTTCCCCTGTGGAAAACCATGATCTCAAGATGGTGGAGTTGTACCTCCTTCCCTTGCAGCGCAGCAGCCGTTATAGACACTATCTTTTATCAGCAGTTGACTCTCCAAGCGTATTTCATGTATGATTTAGTAGCAAAGTTACATCATTTGACCCTTCTTTATTGCACTTTTCAATCACCGCTCGGCAACATTGGGGAAAAAAAGGCCCAACTGTGCTGTAATTTACTGTGTCGCAGTATATAATTAGAAGATTTCGCACTGATTGAGCTGGAGCCGTGGTCCAAAAGCAAGAGTACGGTTAACTAGAACAGATTGATTTCAGATATCCCAAATGTCCAGAGAAATCCTTTCAGAAGGAGGGGAGGAGGGAGACATGTCTCGCCATCCACTGAAATCAGGACTTCAGACTGTCTCAACCAGCTCATGTCTGAGCCTCTTAAGTGACTGAGATTTCTGTAAGGTGATTTCCAAGGAGGGAAGAGGGGAAACCACAGCTAAGCCGTACAGAGCATCATGATACGTGAGGTCCCAGGGCCACCACTGCTCTGTTGGAGGATGTCCATGGAGCTGGGAGGGCTCATACTTGGGGAGGTGCCTGAATTTGAGTGCAAGAAGGACGTCATGTTGCTGGCCAGGAGTGACCTGGAGGCTGGACATCAGCTTTTTCGTTTGGGATGGAGCCGGCTCTGCTCTAGCCCAAAGCTCCTCCACCCAAGGGCAAGTGGGGGCTGTGGTTCTGCTCCTTAATCCAGGCGTTACCGGATTGAGAGTGGCCACATAACTTCATTTCTGACAGATTACCTGGGGCAGCAGCGAAGGGATTCACCTCAAGTGAGCATGGTAGGACCAGAGGAAGTCTACGGTCAGCAGGACCACATCAGACCAGGTTTATACCAGGTCAGCACTTTGCTTGATGTGGATGCAGCTCTTTGGAGCTGAAAAGATGGATTTACAGCATCGGCAAACGCGAGCCAAGGGGAAATGCTTCCTCACTTTTACTTCCAATCTCTATTTTCTGCATCGAAAGAAGTGTGGCCAGCAGGTCCAGGGAGGTGATTCTGCCGCTCTACTCCGCTCTAGTGAGACCCTCACCTGGAGTACTGCATCCAGCTGTGGAGTCCGCAACACAGGAAGGACATGGACCTGTTGGAACAAGTCCAGCGGAGGGCCACGAAGATGCTCCAAGGGCTGGAGCCCCTCTCCTGTGAAGACAGGCTGAGACAGCTGGGGTTGTTCAGCCTGGAGAAGAGAAGGTTCTGGGGAAACCTTATAGTGGCCTTCCAATATCTAAATGGGGCTCCAGGGGAGATGGGGAGGGACTCTGGATCAGGGAGGGGAGCCATAGGATGAGGGTAATGGTTTTAAACTGGAAGAGGGGAGATTGAGATGAGATGTGGGGAAGAACTTCTTTGCTGGGAGGGTGGTGAGAGCCTGGCCCAGGTTGCCCAGAGAAGCTGTGGCTGCCCCATCCCTGGAGGGGTTCAAGGCCAGGTTGGAGGGGTCTTGGAGCAACCTGGTCTGGTGGGAGGTGTCTCTGCCCATGGAAGGGGGTGGGACTGGATGATCTTTTAAGGTCCCTTCCAACCCAAACCATGATTCCATTATTATTTTAACCTTCAGACTACTTCCCACCCTGCATCTACCAGCCTTAGAGCTGAACAAGCTCTGGGTGAATGGGGACACGTTTGAGCTGATGCTCAGCATCCTTCTGTCATGTTCATTTTTCTTTTCTCCTTTTTTTTTTTTTTTTTTTTTGCATTGAATGAGGGTAAAATTAGCTCAGCAGGAGGTGAGGACTGGAACGTTTTAGCTAAAGCTGCCGTAGTATTGAAAAGCCAGAGTTTCGCTGATTATTTCCCAGCTTTCTTACTGCGAGCAGCGTCGCCCGGTCTTTTATTTTGACAGATGAATGCAAGTAAAAATCCCCATAAAATAAAGTGCTCCGCGTGGTGTTTCAGCTCATTCTCCAGACAATCACTACGATTTGACCTGGAAAGCCATGTCCAGCTGAAGGTCCAGCTGGCTCAACATGTCTCCAGCCACAAAGAATTTCTTCCTGAGATCTCATCTCAATCTCCCCTCTTTCAGTGTCAAACCCTTCCCCCTCGTCCTATGGCTCCCCTCCCTGATCTAGAGTCCCTCCCCAGCTTTCCTGGAGCCCCTTGAGGGACTGGAAGGGACCCTAAGGTCTCCCTGGAGCCTTCTCTTCTCCAGACTGAAGCCCCAACTCTCTCAGCCTGTCCTCACAGCAGAGGGGCTCCAGGCCCCTGATCACCTTTGTGGTCCTTAGGTATTTTGGAAAACTGCTGTGAAGAGTGTTCATTTAGGGGTACAGCATTTACATTCTCTGCTCTCAGGAGGAACAACAGTTTGTAGCCTCTGCATCTCACAAGTGGAAATCCTGAGAAACAGCAAGGTTAAATGATTTGGTCACATCTCGTGGAGCAATGAGGGAGGACAAGAACCCAGATCTCAATTTTAAGGACGTCATCTATGCCACAATTTGGTTTCAGGGCTTTAACCACCAGGATATCATAGAATAGAACAGAATAGAATCATCTAGGTTGGAAAAGACCCTTGGGATCATTGAGTCCAACCATCTACCCTACAAAGTTCTCCCCTACACCATATCCCCCAACACCACATCTAAACGACTCTTAAATTCATCCAAGGATGGTGACTCAACCACCTCCCTGGGCAGCCTGTTCCAGTGTCTGACAACTCTTTCTGTGAAGAATTTTTTCCTAATGTCCAGTCTAAATCTACTCTGTTGCAGCTTGAATCCATTCCCTCTTGTTCTATCACTAATTACCTGTGAGAAGAGACCAGGTATACGGTACATACCTCATGGAACAAGGTGAAAACATCTGCAAAATATCTCTGAAATGCAGAGTCATAGAATCATAGAATGGTTAGAGTTGGAAGGCACCTTTAAGACCATCCAGTTCCACCCCCCTGCCCTGGGCAGGGACACCTCCCACCAGACCAGGTTGCTCAAAGCCCCATCCAACCTAGCCTTGAGTCCTCTGGTGTGCCCGTGTGGCTCGTTGCTACCCACCCGTCATCACAACAGCTTGGAGGTGGGAGAAGTAATAAGTGAACCCAATATTCCCTGTCTTGGTTACTCCAGGGTAAAAGCCAACTTCTCAGCCAGCTGACCATAACCCTAGTGTGACCACTGACCTGGTGGCTCCTAGACTTGGAGGGAGTCTTTCTAACCCCAGGTTCCTCCCAGCACAGCCCTGCTCCTGCAGTTAAACACTACACAAGCTCAGAAGTCAGGAGTCAGTTTTGCAACAAAGTTGCCTCCTTCATCTGCAGAGCCTCTGATGGTGTGTTGCCTGGGTGGGTCTCGTGGACACAGGCAGGAGCTTCTGATGAAGCCATCAATGCTACCTTGGCTACTGGTCCATGAAGGTATGATGTGATGACTGGCTATTTCAAGTCTGCTGGTGCAGAATGGAAAGGAAATGAGCCAAACTGTGGTGTAGAAGACCTTGTCCCAACATCTGCCCTTCCAGGTGTCTCTTAGTATCAATCATCCATCATGCCCTCAGCTTCGATGCTGACTCCCAACTGAAGGGTGAAAGCTTGGAAACAAAACTGCCATGCAAATCCCACACATGATCAAAAGCCATTTTGAAGCTGGTTTGTGGGCTCAGCAACGTGAATCCAACTGAAGGCACAGTCCATTCAGAGCAAATCAAACACTGTATCTCAATAAATCCCTCTGGGTTGGGCACATCTCCATCAAATAGGAAGACACAATGTTGAGCGATCCCAGTCCAGGTGCCCACAAAGCCTGATCTACTGCTATGGCCATCAACCACGTGAAGGACAGCAGAGGCTGGAAGTCACATTCCTGGAGTCCAGGTGCTTTGGTAGCGAAGGAGCTTACAAACCCATCTGGACCTTCTAGGTCTCCAAATCCTTCAGGCTCCAGGACTCTGGTGGTTTCCACTCAAGGTCCATCTCCACAAAAGGCAGGAAGGAGCTGCAGGGACCTTCTCCCTGGCAGAGGACATGTGCAAGCAGGATGTGACACAGTGGAGCAGTGAACACCTGAAGGCAGGCTGAGCAGGGCAAAAGAAAAAAATAACCTTTATTTCCAGAGGCATGGGAATTGAAGAGGGCTGGAAATAGTTGAGGAAAACCCACCAAGGACTGGTTTTCCCCTCTTCTCCTCAAATTTGCCTCCTCACCTGGTGGCATGGGCCACCCCTATCTCAGCACAGAGCAGAAGCTTGGCCTCCCCTGGTATTTCAGGGGCTGGGACAGTGTCGAATGGGAGCTGGGTGGCTGGCATGGGGGTTCTTTCACGTTGAAACGATGAGAAACAGGAATAACACCACAAATAACCCCAGCAGATTTTGGGCAGGGAGCAGGGAACCCCTGTGCAACCAGCCCAGGTCCATCCAGCACCTCCAGACTTGGGCTACTTGGATGCATCCAAACAGGGGAGCCCAGAGTCACGTGGACCAAAGCCCAATGGAACCCCAAAGTTCAAAATTGACCCTATCTGGGTGCCACCCACACCAGAACGGTCCCACACCTGGGGTGTGGGTGGTCCCACCACCAACCCCCATGTCATACCCTCTTGGAGCAGCATCTCTCCTCCCTGCCTCATCCCCACCACTAAAAAAGCCACTCGGCACAGCCTGGGATCAAGTGTAGGTTTTTATTTTTTAATGGAACATAAAACTCCTTTAGAAAAAACATTCATCTGGATGATAACACCCATAGAAAAAAACACCAATCTCGTGTTCTTTTTTTTTTTTTTTTTTTTTAATTTGGCATTTGTTATTTGCATTTATATTAAAGCAAAGTGCATCTTTCTTATTTTTTCTCGTTTATACACATTGCACAATACATAAATAATGATGCTTATAAAACGTCTTTATATTTACAAGTAATAATATATTTATATATAACATAAAATACATTTTTTTTCTTTAATAAATCTCAGGGTTTTTTTTTTTTTTAAGGAGTCCTTTTTTTTTTTTTTTTCTGTGTGTGTTTTATTTCCAAAGCACTACGATGCTAAAGTTCCAATGAGAATGCTCTCTTGTTCATTTAAACCTTTTATATTTAGAAAAATAGCTTATGTTAAGGTCTAAACATGCTCATTGAGCTAAGAACAGTGTAAAAGTATCATACTCGTGTATGAATTCAAGAAGAAATGAAAGCACAACTGCATTTCCAGATAGGATGGTACCGGGATAACCTGATCGGAGCAGGTTACAACAGACCAACTATCGTGAACACTTTTGTTTTGTTTTTTTTTCCCATTTGTTTTTCTTTTGTTTTGTTTCCTTTCTGGTTTGTTTTTGATTTTTTTT
>QJSC01027462.1:11745-25589 GCA_003697955.1 Calidris pygmaea | reverse complement strand
AAAAAAAAAAAAAAAAAGAAAAAAAAAAAAATCCCAGCCACACACTTTTAATTTCCTCATTTCTATGCCAGCGAGGAAAATATTTCTCCAGTTGCTGGAGGCAGCTACTAAAAATGGGCTTGACTGCGTTACGCCCCAAAACGGGGACCCTCGCTCCCGGGTGAAACCCCAAATGGGGTACCCCCCCACCCGAGGGAGCACCCAAGGCAGGGAGGGAAAGAAATACCCCCAGGATGGCATTTCCCCCCCCTCTCCTCAGGAGGCAGAAGAATTTGAGGCAGGGGGGGATGCTAGGGAATTAAGAGGATTTTGGGGGGACGCTCCTGGATCCAGGGAGATGATGCTCCTGGATCCATCCCCACCTCAACCACCCATTGCACCCCCATCCCCCACTGCACCCTCCCCACCAGCGATGCTCAGAGCTCCTTGGGTCTTCTTTTACAGCAGTCGAGGGAATTTTGGAGCAACAGCCATTGAGCCCAGCTGAAATGCCTACCGGTTTTTATTTATTTGAACATAAAAGCATCCCTTTCAGGAGGCGGCGAGGGGGGAAAAAAAAGACTTTTTCACCTTTTCCACCTGATATTTGTGCCTACATTAGCGAAGACCACTTAACAAGTAGCTCATTGCCACTTACAAAGAGTTATTTAATTGCCAGGGCATTAAAAAAAAAAAAAAAGAAAATAAAAAAAAATAAAAAGCAAACTGCCTTGGCTATGAATGAACAGACCTTTATGGAGGGCTGGAAGTTCATGAATGAATCCCACTAGGTTTTTCAATGACATGGGGTGACCAGACCTCAAGGACAAGTCTTAGGTAATCCAGGATATATTTTTTTTATTATTATTATTATTTTATTTTTAAGGAGCCAATGCCAGCACACGGTATAAATACGCCGGAGCCTCTTCCCGTTTTGCGGGCTTCGCCTGTTGACTGGATGTCTAGTCAAAAAGCCATGAGAATATTAAGGCTTGAGCTCGGATAAACAGGATCAGGCCTCCCCGCCAGCCGCCACCAAAGCCGCTTTTCACGGCTGTTGGGACCCCGGCGGAGCCTCCCCCGCTCCCCCCCTGCCTCCCCCATCCTGGCATCCGCCGGGAAAAGGGGTGGGAAAAGCCGGTGGCATCATTCGGGTGCCGGAGCCAGGAGCAGAGGTTGCAGGAAAAGGAGGAAAAAATGACGCAGAGATGCCTCCTACAGGGATGGAGAATTATTCCCCCCCCCCCAAAAAAAAAGGTTTTTTGGGTGGTAATGACCATAGGTCTGGGCAAATGAAGCAAATAGGTGGGTTTTGCCCCATAAAACCCGGTTCATCCGGACTCACCATCCAACTCCCCCCTTCCGCCTGCTGCAAACCCCCCCAGAAACCCAGATCCTGGGAAATCTGTGGCCACATCACCCTCAACGTGTCCTCGCGTGCGACGGCCCAGAAACGGCAGAGGAACGCTTTGGGATCCTTCTTTTTCAGTCAAAAGCATCATTTTTATGAGCTCCACGCAGCAAACACATCCCTTTCTAAATGCCTGGAAAACTCCCAGCAAAGTGGGAGCGTTCCCATATTCCAGCAAACAATGATAATGTTTAATGCTATAAACATCCCCGCTATTATTTCATTATTAAGCATCCCTTCCATTTGCTGCTATCATCGGTTTATTCTTATTTATTTTCCATGGTTTGCATTACAGCCTGCCTAGGGGCTCCGTCAGGCTTCCCCCCCCCCACCCCCCAGCGTGTTGTGCAAGCTTATTGTGGGGAAAGAAAAAAATTTAAAAAAAAAAAAAATAGAAATAACTGAAAATAAAGCGAGGTCCGGCCTCAGGAATTTGGAGAATTAAGTCATATTGATCACCAAGTTGGGTCTACGGAGAACGGCCGTCTGAAGCAGGGCACATTTTTTGCACGGAGGGGAGACATCAAGGCAATAACTCGATAGCTAGCCCAAACCTTCGAGGGTAACATTTTGGAAGCTTGGTGTGGATGGTGATGAAGATGGTGACGCCCCAGTAAAATCACATTATTCAACATCACATGCCCATTGAAAAACTGAGATATTTTTTTTTTTTCCCCATATTTTTTACACCCTCCTAAAGGGCTGCCCTGACTTTTACCGGTGCATCCCTCGGGGAAGAAGGAGTGTCCTCCACAAAAGCATCATCCCAGCTACTTCCCAACACACCACCAGAGACTGTGAGGTTTCCCACCACCTGCCTTGACCCTTACGAACATCAAGACCTGCCCAAAATTGCTCAACAGAAGGCCACAGCCAGGATTTTTGGGTGTGCACAGGCTGCCCATGGGCTCAGGGCATCATCCTGCTCCGGGGAGGGATGCTACAGAAAATGCTACATCCATTACATCCATACAGAAATCCTGGAGGATGGGACACGGGAGCAATAACCTCAAAAAATTAAAAGCTGCTGAAACCAAGAAGGTCCAGCTGAAGGTGGATATGGGAGATTCACACCATGGAAATACCCAAATTTACCAGTTCCGGCCCCACACTTGGTTCTCCCAGGCTGTGACAGAAGGAACTCACATCTCACATCACCTGAGTGGCAGAAAAATTCTGGTGTGGCTTCTCCCCNCAAAAAAAAAAAAAAAAAAAGAAAAAAAAATTTAAAAATTAAAAACCCAACGCAGCTCCTGGCCGGCTTTTGGATCTCAGCCTTGTCCCGGTGCCAAGTTCATGAACGTTAAGAGGGGAGGTGGGCTGGGGAATCTTTTGTTTTGCCTTGTTTTGTGTTTTGACATGGCTAAAGGTTTTCCTGTAATCAACCGGCTCCTGAAGAAAACAGCAAAGTTTAGCACACGCTGAGCCACCTCACCCGCCGGGACTAACTACTCCCATCGGATCAAGTCAAGAGGTATCTAAATTGTCACCAAGATCTGCGATAATAACAACCCGGCGCTGAAAACGGGAACGCAACTGCGCTCCTGATTAGGTTTCTAAACGTCTGTAATTGGATCTTTCCTCAATGATATTAGGACTAGACGCAACTTAATTTATTCAGCCGTAGAAGTGTTCCAACCTACGTATTTCTACTTTTTTAAAATATGTACATTTGTAGATAATTTATTTAAGAGTAGCTTTGACCCAAAGCATCTTCTCGTGCTCTTCCCAAAGTTCTCACCATCAACACCCCCTCCTCTCCCCTCATTCCTGTGATCCCTGGGGCTGGATTTCGCACCAAATATCAACCCTGACACAAAACTCACCACAGCATCATCAACCTTGAACCTCTAACAAAGTCTCCTCATTTTCATAGAATCATAGAACAGTTTGGCTTGGAAGGGACCTTAAAGACCATCCAGTTCCAGACCATGGGCAGGGACACCTCCCACCAGACCAGGTTGCTCCAAGCCCCCTCCAACCTGGCCTTGAACACCTCCAGGGATGGGGCAGCCACAGCTTCTCTGGGCAACCTGGGCCAGGCTCTCACCACCCTCACAGCCAAGAAGTTCTTCCCCACATCTCATCTCGATCTCTCCTCTCTCAGTGTCAAACCCTTCCCCTTCGTCCTACGGCTCCCCTCCCTCATCAAGGGCCCCAGAATAATAAAGAACCATCGAACGGCTTGCGTTGGAACGGACCTTTAAATCAAGTCCACCCCTCCCTGGAATGAGCAGGGACACATTCAACTAGATCAGGTTGCTCAGGTTTTGTGGTACTTCCACCTGGGCCACTTGCGGAGGTGACACTGCACGCGCTACCAATAACCCAACACAACGGGCAAAGGCAACGGATAAATTGATGTAGATGTCCACCAAGAAGTCACAGCACCAAAAGGAGATTGGGCTTATGGACCTTTCCTAGAAGCACCCAGACCCAGACGTGAGCTTCTGGGGCAGCAAAGAGACCTGGAAGGGTAGTGAGATCCCTGCCTGGCTTCCTAGGAGCCAGCTTTCTGCTGGAAAATGAGCCATGTGGGCACCGCCGACGAGCAGATGAACCCATGGTCCTTCCTCCTTTATCCGTCAGCACACGTGGAGGGCATCTGTGCTTAAAAAAAAAAAATAAATTGGCTGGACTGGTGTCAGCACAACGTGTTGTCTAGCCAGGGCCATGGCTGAGACCAAGCTCAGCGCGTCTCGCGCCCGGTAATCTCTCTTGGCTGACCTTAAGCGGCATTTGCGAGCCCGGGGCAGAGCCAATACCCATCATCTTCTCCCGCTTGTCGAGATGGAGACACAAATCCCAGAGCTTTTTATGGGTTTTTACAGATCTTGAAGGTCCTCAGGGCAGCCCGGGGCACTCCAGTTGCAGGTTTGCCCCTCGTGTTACTGGCAAAGGCTGGTTTTGCAGGATTTCAGGAAAAACACAGCCCTGAACTCTTACTCAAGAAGCCAACAGGACTTAAATCAAGGTGAGGAGAACACCTACCATGACGTGCAGCCATACAGCTCATCCAAGCAAAGAAAAACGGGCAACAACAAAAAAAAAACCCAACAAACCAAACCCCAAGAAAAATCCTTCAAAGCCAGATTTCCAGGTCTGCTTTGCAAAAGCAAAGCAAAAAAAAAAAATTTTAAAAAAAAATGAAATTAAAGGATATATCCTGCTGCAGAATAGGGTCTTTGTGCCTTCAACGGAGTTTGTGGGCAGCCTGGAGACACCACCCGCGGCAATGTTTGCCCCAAACCTTTTATATCCCCCTGCACACAAGGGCCAGACGGCTTCAGCTTCCTCACCCACCCCTCCCCTCCCAGCTTTTGATGGCTGGGATGGTTTCTGAAAGACTAATTTAGAGGACGGTCACGCGTTAAGCTCCTGTTGTTTGCAGAGAAAATAAATAAAACCTTTACCTACTGCAGGGATGCCACCGTGCCAAGGTGAGGCGCGTGGGGTCCCTCCACCGCGCCGACACAAGAGCCCCCAAAGAGCTGGGACAGTGGGTTACGTCAACACATACTTAGGGAGCCCTTAATCTGTGGATTATTCACACGATAGACCATAACATCTCTTTAGGAGCCATTACAGCCCATCGTGTCAGTAGGGACTTACGGAGCCCTTAATCCGCGGATTGACAGGCTAGACCATAAATTTGTGTCTATGTCTAATTAGGCAGCTCTTATTACTCATCATGTACAGTAGTCATGCAGGCTGAAGAGCCTTAAGATTATTTCTTTCATTCATTAACAAGTTGTCCACCCAACCACTCGAATGGCTCCTTGCTCCTCGCGAAATAAGGCAACCTTGCAGGAAAATAATGCCCCCCCCCCCCCAAGTTTTGCCCCAAGACTTCAATTTGCTGAAGTTTTTTAAAGGTTAGTGTCAAGAAGTCGAGATGTTGCCACCAGATTTGAAAACCTGAGAGTCTGACGGGGACACGGAGGATAAAACGTGGCAGAAGCCACCAGGGAAGGAGTGTCTGGGATTTCCCAGTATTTGTAACTAGAGGCTTTGGTTCAGACTCATATCAGCAGTGACCGATGAGCTTGGGAGTGCTCTGGTCGGTCCCCTGGTGACTCAACCAAGAACTTCCATCACCTTCACCATGGCTGGGAAATCCTCTTGTGAAATCAAGACAAAAAACGGGGTCGGGTTAGATGGTGGGTAGAGGGGATAGAATCATAGAATGGTTAGAGTTGGAAGGGAGCTTAAAGACCATCCAGTTCCAACCCCCCTACCCTGGGTAGGGACACCTCCCACCAGACCAGGTTGCTCAAAGCCCCATCCAACCTGGCCTTGAACCCCTCCAGGGATGGGGCAGCCACAGCTTCCCTGACCAATGATAACCAGTGATGACCAATCCCTGAGGACATCCCCTAAGGTTCCTACCCCAACTTGATGGGAGTCAACCTTCTCTCAGCCTGGCATCCAGCCCTGACTTTTGAGGGTTAATTCAAGAAAACAAACCGAGAAAGGGTCGCTGCAAGTGTGTTGGTGCAGACCTACAAAGCCTCAAGAGCTGGTACCTCCAAGGCTGGCCCAGGAGGGATTGTCCAAGCTTGAAAAACATAGATATGTGTGAAGGAGGCCCAGCTCCCCGATGTCCCCGGCACTGAAGGACGGCAAAGAAAGAACCAAAGTGAAACTGCTGAGTTCATGGAGTCCACCAACCCAGAAGTTTGATTCATAAACATCCTATTAGTCACCGCTCCTGCCTAATTACGGTGATTAATCAATTACCACGGCGAAAAACGACTCCAGAAAAGAAGAACCTCTTTTTTTTTTTTTTTTTTTTTTTTTTTTTTTTTCCTGTGCGTGTGTGTGTGTGTGCCCATTTTCTCTAAAAGCCAAGCAAGGCTGGAGCTACAACGGGGAAAAAAAAAACCAACAAAAAACATAAAACCAACAAACCAACGACGCAGGCACACACCAAAAATGCCTGTCTGCCTGTCTCCGGCGGTTAGAGAGGAGCCAGCTGACTCCAGTTTCCTCCGTACCAGGCTTCGGGCCTCATCAGCCATGCAAATTATAGAGTACCGCGCTGTCTGAAGGCCGAAATTTCGACTCAGCTCAGAGAAAAGCCTTAGAGGAAGGGTGGGGATGAAGAAGCCAGCCAAATCCATTCATAATATTTACAGTAAATGGGCCCTCTTTGCTGTTGTTTAGTATACAGTCGGGTCTAATTATTTTTGAAGTTTTAATTTAAAGAACCTTCTTTATCTGCCTCTCCTCCTGCACCCCTCAAAGGTGTGGGAAAACTTTTTTCCCTGGTTTCGAAAAAAAAAAAAAAAAAAAAAAAAGCAGTAGGACGGGAATCCCTTCCCTGAGCTCCAACCCGGCACAGTCGGGTGGGACGAAGGGATGCTTCGAGAGGGGAGATCCTTCCAGAGGGCTGCTGCCGACATCCATGGGGTTTTTAAGACAACCGCCCCCCCCGCCAGAGCCACCAGGGCACGCGGGTCCATGTGGAACCCCCCCCGAAATCCTATTTTTGCTGTTTGTGTCTCTTGTTTCAATTCTCCAGCACCGGTGGGGATGTCCTGGAAGGACTCCCTGGCTCTGGAGGCATCACAGCACCCTCCATCCTCCTCCCCTGCCTTGATAGCAACCCGGAATAATGACATTTTAATGACAATCAGCCAAGAGGCTCCTCTGGAAAATGCAGGAAGCCCAAGCCAGCATTCATGAGATGATGCCACGCGACCCTCGAGCAACCCTGGGGTTGGTACCAGCCCAAGCTCCTGGAGACGTTCCTCAGCAGGCTAGCTACCAAGACACACCTCTTCTCCACCCAAACCCAACCCTGATCTCAACCAGAAACCTTCGGAGAAGGAGAAACCAGCGCACAAAGGACTTAACGCCGATGCAAACGAGACCCGAGGATGAGCTTGCCAAAAGAGCTCTCTCCTGGCTTGGGTTGGGCTGGAGGCTCTCTCACGACACCGTCCTGCCCATCACCCTCTTCCAGCCACCGACGAGGACGCCGAAGCCACCAGAGGCCACCAGGCCAGCCCCCCCTCCACGCAGCCACCACGCTCGGTTTTAGAGGATGAAGACCTTGAAAAGCTTTTGCAATTAAAAATTAAGGAGCTGGCGGGGGGCGGGGGGGGGAGGAAGGAGGTACACATCGATGCCCCGGTGAGGGCAGGGGGACAGCCCCCCAGGAAAGCCACAGCTCACCACCGACTACCATGTAGCTATGTGGGTTAAACATTCAAAAACCTTGTAAAGACCTTAATAAAAACTAAAGCGGAGCAGTCTCGGATTTCCAAACGGATACCTAATACCCAGATGTGTGTTGGGATTATTTTTTTTATTATTATTATTTTTTGATATTTTTTTTTTCCCTTTCCCTCCCCCTCCCCGCAAACGCATTCCACCCGCACACACGGCATCGCCGCCGCTCTCATTTCAACCCCGAGAAAGAAAGAAAAAAGCCTCTCCTTGCTGTACACCCAGCTAGAATTCTCCCCAAAGACCGAAAACAGACGTAAATATGTGTTTCCACACCACACCACCCCCCCAACCAAAAAAAAAAAAAAAAAAAAAAAAAAAAAAAAAAGACCACCTCCTTCCCGTCCTCCCAACTCCCTTTCCCAGAGCAGCATCCCTTCGCCGGGATGTAAACCCATGGAAAAAAAACAAAACAAAACAAAACAAAAAAAACAAAAAAAACCACAAAACAACAAAAAAACACCAAGCAGGCTCGGAACAAAAGTCCTTTTCACGCCCGTCGTGCCCCGCTCCGTAACAATTATGAAAACTGTTTAGCTGGGCTGGCATTTGGAGCATTTACTGCATTCCTGCCAATAAATTCCAGTCCCGGATCCGATGGAAAAGGCTCCCCCCACCTCCTTTCTCCACCCCACCCCCCCCCCCCGGCTCTGCTTTCCCCTCCCTTGCCTTCATTCCTCCTGGCTTTCTTTACAACCTAATACCCTGTCGACGCGGGGCCAGGGCTTACTTAGGGGGGGGGGGGGGAAAAACACCCAGCGCCAGACTGGAGACAGCGTGCAGACTGAAAAAGTTAATCATTACTTCTGTCTGCCTTCATAATCTAATCACGCCTATTCCTAAGAGCAGGCGGCGAAGCACGCTCCCCTACCGGCCCGGGTCGCCACCCAGGGACGGACAGACGGACGGACGGACAGACAGCACCAGCCCCTACCCGGGTAGGGGGCAAGCGAGGGATGGATGGACGGACGGACGGATGGATGGATGGATGGATGGAGGGTGTCTGGATGGAGCCCTGGCCAGGCACACACCACCCCTCCTCCCCTCGCCTCTCACTTTGCTCTGGATTAATAACGCTTAGCAATTATAGAGAATATTACATTCATTAAGTAATTAACCCTCCTGGCGCTCCGGCGGAGTTGGCACAACCCCCCCCCCCTCTTTCGCAGACGGAGGCCGGCAGAAGTTTGCCCCGGGCTGTAAAACGGGGCAGGTCGGCATCACACGGATTTTTAAATCAACCCAGAAAAGCTCCTTGGGCTCATCCCACCCCATTTTCGGTGGCAGCAGCAGAGCCGTGTCCCAGGCAGGGACCAAGCTATGGCCAGGGTGACCTGGCTGTGATCACCGTGACCCAGCAGCATCCTCCCGTGGGCACAAAGCCCAGGGGATCTGGGCACCAGCAAGACCCAGCAGCATCCTCCAGTGAAGGCAAAGCCCAGGAGATTTGGGCATCACCAAGACCCAGCAGCATCCTCCCATGGTGGCAAAGCCCAGGAGATTTATTTGGGCATCACCAAGACCCAGCAGAAGCCTCCAGTGAGGGCAAAGCCCAGGAGATTTGGGCATCAGCAAGACCCAGCAGCATCCTATCATCCCATGGGGACAAAGCGCAGGAGATCTGGGCATCACCAAGACCCAGCAGAATCCTCCCATGGTGGCAAAGCCCAGGAGATTTATTTGGGCATCACCAAGACCCAGCAGCAGCCTCCAGTGAGGGCAAAGCCCAGGAGATTTGGGCATCAGCAAGACCCAGCAGCATCCTATCATCCCATGGGGACAAAGCGCAGGAGATTCGGGCATCAGCAAGACCCAGCAGCATCCTATCATCCCATGGGGACAAAGCCCAGAGGATCTGGGCATCAGCAAGACCCAGCAGCATCCTCCCATGGAGACAAAGCCCAGGGGATTTGGGCATCACCAAGACCCAGCAGCATCCTCCCATGGAGACAAAGCCCAGGGGATTTGGGCATCACCAAGACCCAGCAGCAGCCTCTCATAGAGACAAAGCCCAAGGAATCTGGGCATCACCAAGAGCCAGCAGCATCCTCCCACGGAGACAAAGCCCAGAGGATCTGGGCATCACCAAGAGCCAGCAGCATCCTCCCATAGGAACCAAGCCCAGGAGATTTGGGGCTCACCGAGACCCAGCAGCATCCTCCCATAGGGACCAAGCCCAGGAGATTTGGGCTTCACTGAGACCCAGCAGCATCACCCCATGGGGACCAAGCCCAGGAGATCTGGGCATCACCGAGACTCATCAGCATCACCCCATGGGGACCAAGCCCAGGAGATCTGGACATCACTGAGACCCAGCAGCATCCCCCCATGGTGGCAAAGTCCAAGGAATCTGGGCATCACCAAGACCCAGCAGCGTCCTCCCGTGGGGACAAAGCCCAGAGGATCTGGGCATCACCAAGACCCAGCAGCATCCTCCCATGGGGACAAAGCCCAGAGGATCTGGGTATCACCAAGACCCATCATTATCACCCCATGGGCACCAAACCCAGGAGATCTGGGCATCACCAAGACCCAGCAGCGTCCTCCCATGGGGACAAAGCCCAGGGGAACTGGGGCTCAGCAAACCCACCATCACGCCGGCTGCTCCAGAAAAAAAAAAAAAAAAAACAACAAACCTTGGTGCAACATCTCAGGTGTGTCAAGGTTTCGTGCTCTTGACACCCGGGATACATTTTCCACGCTCGGCTGTGACAAAGAACAGGAAAACTACGGGCCTCCGCGTATGAAGATTTATGGGTTTGTTCCTTATAATGAGCTAAAAAGTCTCAGCCTGGCTTCCAAAGAAAATGAATTCATCAGTTCAAACGCAGTGATGTAACTTCAGGCTCCCAACTCCTTTTCCAAATAAAACTCCTGTTATTTGATGCCTGCTCGAAGGATGATTTTATGGAGTTATTTACTCCGTCCGCTCTGCCCGGGAAGGTGCCGCCGGAGCCCAGCCACGGGGGTCACCGGCAGCCGTCCCGCGTGGGCGAGCTGCAGCTCATCTCACCGTTTAATTTCTCGGCTGTTTTGCTATTTTCCCTGCTTTTCTACTCAAAAACCTCCCCTTGCACACCCCGAGATGCAAAACAGAGGCACGATCTGTCATCTCCCCGCTATTATTCGCCACCACCCGCCGCGGAGGGAGCTCCTCCCTCAAAGGTGATGCCCGGCAATTTTTTAGCATCTATAAATTCAACTCATTGGTTCCCACCACCGAAAATCGCCGGATCCGGAGCCAACTCCACCGGTTGTAAAAGCCAAGGATGTTTGAACCTTCCCCACCTTCCCCACACCCGAGTTTCTCCGCTGCAAAACCAGCTCTTATTAATGCTGTTTTGACAGCTCGGCAACCAAAATCTATTCTCTCTATATATATATTATATATAATTCAGTATATATGTAATATATTCAATATATAGTGAATATATTGAATATATTCAACTGTATGTTCTATATACAATTATATAGAGAGAATATATTAATCAGAAATTGAATATATCCTATATCCTATATACAATTATAATATATATTCAACATACTGAATATATTCTATACATATTCAACCTATATATATCTATAGGTTGAATAGATCTTGTTCAATATGTAACTATCCATAGCCTCGCTTATTATCTACATACTTGCAACAAGGCTGAACAGCCCAAGGGGTTCCAAGTTATTCATTTAATGGAGAAATGTGCTTTCCACCCGCCCAGGAATTCAGGGAAAAGCTGGGAAAGCCCACAGGAACCAGGACTTCACCCCAGATACTCCTCGCCAAAGCTCAGCCAGCCCACCAGGCATCTTACTTCATCCCCGAGGGAGGATGAGGAAGGACTGCAGAGCTGGGCACCTGCCACTGCACATGAGGAGCATCACTGAGAACATCACCAGGACCTCCTGCAACCACCCCACCAGGCATCTTCCTTCATGCCTGAGGAAGGATGACAAAGGACCAAAGAGCTGGGTACCTACCATTGCACATGAGGAGCGTCACTGGGACCTCCTGCAATGACCCCACCAGGCATCTTCCTTCATCTCCAAGGGAGGATGAGGAAGGACCACAGAGCTGGGTACCAACCATCGCACATGGAAGAGCATCCCCAGGACCTCCTGCAACCACCCCACCAGCCATCTTCCTTTGTCCCTGAGGGAGGATGAGGAAGACCACATAGGTCGGTACCCACCATCACACAGGGAGAAGCACCATCAGGACCTCCTGCAACCAGCCAACAGCCATCTTCATCCGCAACGGATAATGAGAAACAACCACAAAGCCAGGTACCCACCATCACACATGGAGGTGCATCACCGAGAGCATCACCAGGACCTCCTGCAGCCACCCCACCAGGCATCTTCCTTCATCTTCAAGGGAGGATGAGGAGGGATCAGAGAGATGCGTACCCACCATCACACATACAACAGCATCCCCAGGACCTCCTGCAACCACCCCACCAGGCATCTTCCTTCATCTCCAAGGGAGGACGAGGAAGGATCACAGAGATGTGTATCCACCATCGCACATGGAAGAGCATCCCCAGGACCTCCTGCAGCCACCCCACCAGGCATCCTCCTTAATCTCCAAGGGAGGAAGAGGAAGGATCACAGAGCTGGGTACCCACCATCACACATGAGGAGCGTCACTGGGACCTGCTGCAATGACTCCACCAGCCATCTTCCTTCATCCCTGAGGGAAGATGAGGAAGACCACGGAGGTCGGTACCCACCATCACACAGGGAGAAGCATCACCAGGACCTCCTGCAACCACCTCACCAGGCATCTTCCTTCATCTCCCAAGGGAGGACGAGGAAGGATCACAGAGCCGCATACCCACCATCGCACATGGAGGAGCATCACTGAGAGCATCACCAGGAGACCTCCACAACCACCCACCAGGCATCTTCCTTCATCTCCAAGGGAGGACGAGGAAGGATCAGAGAGATGCATACCCACCATCACACATGGTAGAGCATCCCCAGGACCTCCTGCAACCAACCACCCCATGGTGCTTCGGCGTTGCCGGCACAACCCAATGGGGGAGCCAAAACGGGTAGGTTTTTTTATGCAGCGAGGTTAAAAGGGTAGAGAAGGGCTGAGCCAGCTCTTACAGGGTGTTTTTGGTTTTGGTTTTTTTTTTTTTTTTTCCCCTTGCAAGTTAAAACCAAGATAATGACACTGGGTGGGGACCAATTTGAAGGGCTGAGCAGCCAAACCAAAATTAGTCTCCCGGCCAAGAGCTTCCTAGGCCTCACAGTTTGGGGAAGGAAGCTGAGAAAAGGCATGAAAAAAAAATAAATAATAAAATAAAATAAAGATTCCTCAGGAAGCTCGAGCGTCGCGCTCAAGCAAAGGTGACCCCGCTAGTCAAATATTTTTTGACATAATAAAAATAAAATAAAAGCGCCGGAGCAGCCTCCCTCGGAAAAGCGGGGCCCATGGGATGGGGGTTTTTCTCTTCCTTTTTATTTTTTTTCCTCCTTTTCTTTCTCCTCCTCCCCTGGCACTTTCTTTCCTTTCACTAATAACTATGTTTTCTTGTATTTTTTTTTTTTTTTCTTGGCTCTTTCCTCATAAAAGACTGATGTAATTTCCTGTCTTGTCCCAATGTTTCCTGTTAATTAACAGGGTGAAAGTTATCATCACGCATTTAAACGGCTACCCGAAAGCAGGGGGGAGGCAGGGGGGGAACTAAGGGAAAAATAAAAAAGAAAACAGAAAAAAAAGGGGAGAGGAGGGCTGTCTGTTGGCAAACACCACGTCACATCCCCCACGGCATAAAAAAAAAACGTGGAAAAAGGTTTTCGGACTCAACAACTTGAGGCCATCAGCAAAGAGACACACCCCCCCCCCCATGTCCCCTCCCCCAAGGGTGGCTCCTGTGGACCCAGGTTTGTGCAGGGGGGATGCGAGCCCCCACCCTTCCCTGGATGGGGATGGAAAATCCCTGCAATGCTCGCCCAGAAAAAGCTCTTTTCTTGCCTTAAGAAAGTAAAAAGGAAGAAAACGAGGAGGAAGAGAGGGAGAGGGAGAGGGAGAGGGAGAGGGAAGTTAAAAGATAAAAAAAATTAAAATAGCATAAAATAGCATAAACCAGTATAAAATAGCATAAAACAGTATAAAATAAAATAAAATACAATAAAATAAATTAAAATAAAATAAAATGCAGAGAGAGAGGCAGCCGGCAACACCCAAGATGCTGCTTGCCTTAAAAGAAGA
>QJSC01027379.1:363601-375074 GCA_003697955.1 Calidris pygmaea | reverse complement strand
GGAGAGGAGAGGAGAGGAGAGGAGAGGAGAGGAGAGGAGAGGACGGGGCCACCCTCGCCTCTCGCTAAACCAGGTTCCAAGCTGCTTTGAAGATTGGCTCCAGGAAGGTAATGACAGCAATTAACTCGAAAGAGCAAATAACCCTTGAGCTGATTACAGTTTGCCATTTTATTAGAAGCGTTCGTAAAAAAATACACATCACAAGAGGTCAAAACACTGTTGTCTTCTTAAGCCGCTGGGTCCTTAATTCAAGACAACAGTGTTAACAGACATGCTGGTTAAACACCCCCTTCTCGGGCTCCCCACCGCGCTGCCCCGACGGCTCAGTTCCATGTCAAGCTCTTCACCCTGACGGTTCCTGCCCCCACCCCGGCCGAGGGTCCCCCCCAGCTCTGCCCCTTCCCTCTCCCTCCCAGCCCTGCACCACTCGGTGCTCAGCGAAAATCCCCCATTTTATCCCGGTACCGTTGGCATGGAACTGAAACTGCCGTTAAATACGGAGGTGAGCGGAGGAGGAAAGGTTTTTAGGGTGTTTCATCGCACCCCGTTATCTCACATGCAGACGTGCAGGTGCTGGTTAGAAGAGTCTAAGAGAGAGCACTCCTCGCAGAGGACATAGGTGGTTAGAGACAACCCTCCCCCAGCCAGAGAGCAGACCCCGGGGAGTCCCCCTTAGTCCATGCACCCCAAATTCTCCTCTGGCACCCGGCTGCTGGATGGCATGCATTTCCCTTAGGTGGGCTGGCCCCCGGGGAGAGAGCTGGAGGCCAGCAGAGATGCCATAGAAAAGCCAAGTGAACCCTCCACCGCTTCTTTGTTGCCCGCCTTCGATCTCCTCAGCCTCGGGGAGCTGCAGGAAACCTGCACCCCACCTGCGGTGACCCCCACACCACCGGTGACCCCCCACACCACCGGCTGTTCTATGGCATCCGTGGGCAGAGACGCCTTTGAAACGCAAGGATGGGCAAAAGGGGCAGGCGTGGAGCGGGTGGGATGGGATCTGGAGTTACCCAGAGACAAGAACATGCAACAGAGGTGACACAGCTACAACGCCAGGTGGACGCTGGACATTACTGTACACTCAACATTCACATGGTCCTGGCCGAGATCCGTACAAACGGAGAAGTGTCACAAAAAAAAAAAGCCAAAAAAACCCCAAAGAGAGATCTACGGCAACCTTTCTTTTTTCTAAGAGCATCAGGTGTGAAAGAGGAATAGTTTAGTAATGGAATTCCTCAGTGAGGACGGGTTCGCAGAAGAAGCGAGAGCCCCGCTTGGCGGTTCGAGCGGTAAAGGGCACAGTCTTCAGCGCTGCATGGGAATAACAACAGCCAGACAGACAAACAGAGCCGTGAGAAGCGCATCTATGGCATTAGTACAGTGTTAGTGCTGGGCTACGGACGCCCTGGGGCGGCTTCGTGCCTTCCCCACCACCTGCCTAACCCCACCGCCCCAAAAACTCTTCCTGATAATTACTTCTCTTTTTTCTTTTTTTTTTTTTTTTTTTTTTTTTTTTTCCCCAGGGATTTTAAGAGGCTGCTGCCGAGACGGCGCCCCGGGAAAGGCTGTGCTGCCAGACAGCGCTCTGCCCCCCAGCAGCACGGCTCTCCGAGGCGCCTGCCGAGGCACCATCCCATTCAAACCCACATTTTTTACCATTTCCACACCGGTGACAGAGATCTCCTGGGCCGTATTTCCAGCGACCTCGGTCCCACCTGACTTTCTGTGCCTCACCTGTACCACGACGTGGCTTGAGGCCCCCAGAGACGCCCCCGTGGTGGGAATTACCAGGCACAAGAGCATGGGAAATGTTAAATTTGAGCCTGGCTCTCCCTCCCCTGGACTGCCCTTTCCACGTGGATGGTCTTCTGCCTCACAAGCTGTTTCTCCCGCAGAGCAGGAGACCCACTTTACCAATTAAACAAGCTTCCAGGAGTCTGAAGGAGTTGTAGAATCAGTAACAGATTAGATATTGTAGCCACCCTGGCCTTTATTTAAGGAATACTCTCTTAGGAAGCTATTAATCAGGTTTAAAAAGAGTTTGTGGAAGCTGCAAGCACTTCAGCCCTGGCATCTGCTTGGGCAAAAATTCCCCGTCTTTCCTTGGCGAGCAGTAAATCAGCTCTCCTCCCCTCCTGCAGGAAAAACTCACGTGGAGAACACTCAGGAGCAGGAGCCAAGGAAATTCGGCCCAAAGACCTTACTTTGAGCTTCTGTGCGATGGGAACAAAATACTGTAAAGCTATGAAAGTGCTAAAATCGGGTTCCTTTCACACCACGGGTGAAGAACGTGCAGCAAAATCAAAGTACTGCAAGCAGAGCAGCTGTACAGGTTAAAAATGATCTGACTCCTGAGCGAAATGCAGTTTAGAAGGCAGCTCTTTTTTATTAGCAAATATTGGCACCAAAGTCCTGCCCGTCCCTGGCCAGGACAGCGGGTTCTGCCCCCTCCCTCCGGCCCCAGCCTTCGCCCCCCAAACCCAGCTGCAGTAACCCCAGAAGCAGTTTGGGGTGATAAATCATTCAACTTTGACTGAACGATTGGCTGTAACTGCGTGATAACGCGGTGCCATCACTGTTAGTACCCTCTAATGAAAATGTAAGGCTCTTAATAATGTTAAACACCCATCATTCTATCAATTTAGGGGGGGGGGGAAAAACCCATTTTTCTAGGAAAGATTTGCAGGGCATGCACACCCCCACCAGAGCATCCGCTGAGGTCGGGCACTGAACTGCCTGCTCTAAAGGTCACAGCCCAAGAAGGTCCCCACATGCTGAAAGAGAAGAACTAAGAAAGAGAGCGTTTGGGCCCGAGGGCAGGTTATTGGGGTTTGTTACACACCGTTAGCAGAAGGTCCTATCCCTGATTCGCATGGTATCGACAATATCCCAAGCTGTGCTCCAGTGACACGCTTTTAAGAAGTTCAGGAAGCACTTACAATAGTTTTTAGGGCAGATACGTGTTTTTTATCCTTTGTGAGAGGGCCTCGGATTAGGGAACAAAAGGTGTTTACCTGTTATAATGTCTTCAATAGCACCGTCCTTCCCTTCGTACACGTGCCTGTTGTCCTTCACCTGCCGCCGGCGCAGCTCCGCGATCAGCTCCTGCTGCTGCCTCTTTGTTTTATGTGAAGGAGACTGGGAGAGAAGAAGAGAGGACTTGGAAGGACTGACCTCCAGCTCCCCTGCTCCTCTCTTCCTGCGAGCAACCAGTAACCGCCAGTTTTCTGCCCGGTTTTCCAGACCAGGAGAACACTCGTCCCACGGAGAGGATGGGCAGAGCCACAGGTCAACCTGCCTGCCAGGATGCTTTTCTTTCTTACATTTCTAATCTATTTCCAAGCTTTCTCCTGTGGCTTGGGACTGGAGCTCCAAGCTCTTACCTCTCAAAAGTACTAGGGGAACAAGGAGAAAGGACTTTTCTTCTGAGGGAAAAAGCTTGGCTGGGATTAAAGACCCCCACAACAGCTGGGGGAAGCGGCACCAGCCCACAAAGTGGCTGTTTTGGAGCCACAGGAAATTTTCTCCAGCAAATCTGAAGTGTTACCCTCCTGAACTACCAGGAAAACCACCTGAACACGATGGCTCCTGCCTGTGAGACTGATCTGGTTTCGTACCTTTTGGTCCTGTTGCTCCATCAACGCTTCCTGCTCCATAAGTTTTTCCATTAAGGCCTGTTCCTGTTTTTTTCTCAACTCGTTCTCCTCTTCTGCTTGCTGTTTGTCACCGAAAAAAAAAAGCACAGGTTAGAGCTTCCCGTTGCTAGAGGGAAAATAAATATTACAGATGAGTAACGCTATCAGGTGCTACCACGGGGCCTTCCAAGGAGGCAGATTTAGGTGGAGCAATCTTGCTGCCTCTGAACACAGTCTGACCAAAAATGGGCTGGGAGAGACCTTCCTTGGCCGCACAAACCATCCCCTCCCAGTCCCAAAGGTCAGGGTTAAAGGTGTAAACTGCAGCCGCCCAGACGTTCAATTTCTGAGGATTCCTCCAGCGTCTCAGTGTTGTCCTTCAGCCCTGAAAATTATCCCAAAAGAGCTGTTTGTGCTGCTCTGCGCTGGTGGTGCCGCGGATGGTTCACGCGGCATCAAAGCTAGAGGGAGCCACAGGCCGTTCTGTTGGAGAGGAGAGGAGAAAGAGAAGAGAAGAGAAGAGAAGAGAAGAGAAGAGAAGAGAAGAGAAGAGAAGAGAAGAGAAGAGAAGAGAAAAGAGAAAAGAGAAAAGAGAAAAGAGAAAAGAGAAAAGAGAAAAGAGAAAAGAGAAAAGAGAAAAGAGAAAAGAGAAAAGAGAAAAGAGAAAAGAGAGAAGAGAGAAGAGAGAAGAGAAGAGAAGAAGAGAAGAAGAGAAGAAGAGAGAAGAGAAGAGAAGAGAAGAGAAGAGAAGAGAAGAGAAGAGAAGAGAAGAGAAGAGAAGAGAAGAGAAGAGAAGAGAAGAGAAGAGAAGAGAAGGGTACTCCTGTTTACCTTGTAGGCCTTCACAAACCGGACAAACACTGGGAAAAAGACTGAGGGGGGTGTCGTCTTGGGATTCTCCCCAAAGTACTTCACAGCATCATCAAAGGCATCCTACAAAAAGCAGCACATATTTCAAGACAAATTCAGCACCCATTACCGCAGTACTCGGTGTAAAGGGTCTTGATTCCCCCTGCATGTGAAACCTTTGGCTCAGGCCAGCACCTCTACACCTACCCCCTCACCAAACCCCCAGCATAAAGAAATACCTGGGCTATTTTGGCATCGTCCTGCAGTTTCTTTAGCTTCCCTTCGTTGTTCTGAATGAACTCCTTCAGCATGGTGTTGTGGTCGTGCATGGTGTACTCCCGCTTCGTCAGGTCCAGGCCCCTCTGCAGCTCCTTCACGTCCAAGAGGACGTTCTCAAGAGACACTAGGAAATAAAACCAAAAACGCTGCATCCCTCCTGCTCCACAAGCACCCGAACCCACAGCTTGAGTGGTTCCCCACGGAGAGTAGCCCCCAGAGCCCACGTGTGGTGTGCCGCTAAGTCGTGCCACCACGGCGCAGGAGGGTGACGGTACCTGCAGCAGCCTTCTCCACGTAATGAAGTTCATTGTAGAAGAGGGAAACGTGCTGGTACTTCTCCTTGACCACGTTTGAAATATAATGCAGCAGGGTCTGCTTTCGGTCCGTTGACTTTGTTTCCAGGAGCTGGGGGGAGAAGGCAAAGAGATTGTTGGGTGGAGGCTCCAAGCAAAGCCCCTCAACCCGTGCTTGCCTTTCCCGGGTGTTTCTCCATCTGATAGGGATGGCCGTAAAAGCTCATTTAAGTGTTTAGAGGGTGGTTTTCAAGCTGTGGGCGGCAGAGACATGTGCCTTCTCCTAAACACCCCCCCAGAACAAGGAAAAACCAAGCAAACTCGTACTGCCTGGCAGGGAGCAGCTTCACGTAGGTGGAACGTGTTCCCACCTGGTCCCCACAAGGCACCGCTGCTTCACTTACCAGGTCTAAACTCTGGAGCTTAAATCCATACACAGCTCCTCGTTTGCTGCTGTTCATGTAGTTTCCCAGAGCCAAGATGATCTGCCGGGATGGAATAAAGCAGAGCGTGAATTTTTAGGACAAACGCAGGGCTCTTCAGAACCCTCTGGAAGGAGAGCTGGTCTGTCAGCACCCAGGTGTGGTTTCAATGCACAGAAGGGTGAGTGGTTGAGCTATGGAATGGATCTAAAAATCAGACCCACCTCCAGTATCTTCTTCAGCTTTTGGGATGACTTTATTGAGACGGAGGCCGCTATTATTGCATGAAGTTGCTGCAGGTAAACACAGGGAGAGCTTTGGTTAACGCATGTCTGACCCAAGAGTGACAATTAAAATCTAAAAACTCACGTTCTGGAAAAAGCCTCTTGTTTTTCATCCATACCATGGGCCCGAGCATGAATGTTCTCCTGCCCCAACACGTCAGGATTCCAACTAATTCACCCGCACCGCACATTTACCCCACTCAGATGTGGTTGGGTAGAAGGGTGTATTTACATTTCAATCCTTACGAGTGCGAAAGATGCATCAGGTAGAATGGGACACACTTCAAAGAGCCCGTGGACCAGCACTGATAATAGCTTTCCCTGATGATACAAACGACTAGATTTCCATTTAAGCTGGTTTTAAACTTCTACAGGGTAATGGAACAAGACAGCATGGAGCAGCCCAGGCTACACAGCCAGCTCCTGGGGTACTGGAGTCACTGGTTATGAAAATATAGCTAGAAAATCACTTTTTCGTTTGTGTTTCTCATTCTGTCCCTACGAAACTCACAGCCACCCCATAACACTCGAACCATCAGAATCTCTATAGCCTTCACTGCCTGCCCCACGCCGTAGAGCCCCGATCCCCGCACAGCCAAATGGCCCCCGTGTCCCCATGGTTGTCCCTCGCTCACCGGGGTCAGCATCTGGATGCTTTCTGCAAAGTTGCCTATAAAGGCCATGATGGTCATCTTCTGCATCAGCCTCTCGATCTTGCTGAACTGCATCATGAACCGGTCTTCGTCGGAGAGGTTCTCGATGGGTTTCCTCTCCCGCTCGTAGAGCCGCAGCACTTTCACTTCGTTCTCGGTGGGCAGGAACCGCATGAGGCATTCAACAAAATCCACCGGCAACGTCTTCAGGTCAAACCTGGGTGACAACACACCAGAAGAAGTGGCGTTAAGACAAGGTTCTACACAAAATGATGGAAAAGTAATAGAAGTGAGAAAGCTGCCGAGGGTATGTGTGGCCAGCAGGTGGAGGGAGGTCATCCTCCCCCTCTGCTCTGCCCTGGGGAGGCCCCATCTGGAGCACTGGGTCCAGTTCTGGGCTCCCCAGTTCAAGAAGGACAGGGAACTGCTGGAGAGAGTCCAATAGAAGGTGATGGGACTGGACCATCTCTGTGCTGAGGAAAGGCTGAGAGCCCTGGAGCTGTTCAGCTGGAGAAGAGCAGACTGAGAGGGGATCTCATTGATGCTGAGCAAGAGCTAAAGGGGGGGGGGGGGCAAGAGGATGGCCGGTCTGAGAAGAGTCACCACGGACCCCTGTCCTGTTCCCCGTTGCCCGTGTTTGACCTTGTACCCTTTAAGGTGGAGTTGTACTCCTCCTTGAAGAAACGACACTCCCACCGCCTCGGGACCTTCTCCGACGGGTCTCTCCACCATCTCAGAGGAAGTCTGGAGACATTTAAACCCACCTGGACATGTTCCTGTGGGACCTGCTCTGGGTGGACCTGCTCTGGCAGGGGGTTGGACCAGATGATCTTTAAGGTCCCTTCCAACCTAGACGATTCTATGATTCAGTGATTCCTACGCTGCTCAGCTCCATGTGAGCCTGAGTCAGTAACACAATCATGAACTATAAAGATGCCCTGGTTGGGGTGAGGGACACATGAAGATGTGAAGAAGGTCACTGTGCTGATGTGAAAGGTGCTGCTGGGCACCTCATTTCTGTTTGCAAAGGCACAGTCATTCCCCCAACCCCTCCATGGCCACACCTTTCATCAGAAGACACGTGTGGAGGAGCAAATAGCAGTTTTAGTTAATTGGTCCGGAGACACGTAAACCCCATCCGCTGAACCCACCTCAGTCTGCAGCAGGTTTGGGTCACCCTCCTCACCACCCTCCTCTGCCACGTACCTCGGGGACACCGGCATCACACTGGGGGTTTGTGGTGCCTGGGGCCACCACACAAACCTAATTAATGCCACACCCTCCCAGTGTGGTTGGACTGAAGCCGTGCTGCGCTGCAGTAACAACGCACACTGCGGATATACCCGAATCGGCTTCTTTAATGTAAGAGGTGTTAACTTGTACAGCCTAAATAGTGATACAGCGACATAAAACTGCAAGTTGTTTGGGTTTGTTTTTTTTTTAATTGTAGTTCAGGCATCTAATCTCTGGGAGTTCAGAACAGTTCCATCCTTACTCCTGGATTTTTTCCAGATGCAAAAACATTTCCCTCAACTGCCAATTCAAGACCATTCCTCTTACCAAAATCACAGTAAATCTCAAATGTGATTTCTTTGCTGACAAGTGTTTTACTTACACGTGAATAGCTTTGCATATTTCATCTGCTGTCTTCCCAGCTTTCCTTAAAGTAATGGCAAGGTTTTTGGCTCTGTTGGCATCCAGTAACGTGACTTTGTTTGACCCTTTCTGAGTTATCTTCTGCTTGCTTGAAGTGAGATCGATGGCTGGACCTTGGGCTTTTGTTTTGAATATTTCTTCAAATTCATCCACATTTAAATCCTAAAAAGGAAAGAAAATGATTTATCTCTCTTGCAGCAAACACTAAAACCCACGCTGCCCGGGCCAGAGCTGCAGGACAAACCCTGTGACGTGGTGACACAGCAGAGAACCTGGATCAGGGGCTGCAGGATGGAACAAACTCAGGATGCTCCTGACTTCGTGATCGGGAAATCTGGCCCACACCCCCAAACAGCCCCACACACGTCCCGAAGTTCAGGAAAACACCCATATTAGCACTCACGCTAATGAGGGAGATGCTAAAAAAGCATCTCCCTCATCCTGGCTGATGTGTTTTAAACGCTGGAGGAAAGGGATGCCATCCAGAGGGACCTGGACAGGCTGGAGAGGTGGGTCCGTGTGAACATCATGAAGTTCAACAGGGCCAAGTGCAGGGTCCTGCACCTGGGTCAGGGCAACCCCAAGGCAGAGAATGGCTGGAGAGCAGCCCTGAGGAGAAGGACTTTGGGCTGTTGGTCCCTCCAAGAAGCTCAACATGCCCCAGCAACGTGCGCTGGCGGGTCAGAAAGCCCCCTGCCCCCTGGGCTGCACCCCCAGCAGCGTGGCCAGCAGGGCCAGGGGGGGATCCTGCCCCTCTGCTCCGCTCTGGGGAGACCTCCTCCCAGTGCTGCCTCCAGCTCTGGGGCCACCAACAGCAGAAGGACATGGAGCTGTTGGAGCGGGGCCAGAGGAGGCCACAGAGATGCTGGGAGGGCTGGAGCCCCTCTGCTGGGAGGACAGGCTGAGAGAGTTGGGGACGTTCAGCCTGGAGAAGAGAAGGCTCCGGGGAGACCTTAGAGCCCCTTCCAGTCCCTCAAGGGGCTCCAGGAGAGATGGGGTCCCTGAGAACCAGTCCCTCCCCTCGGTATCCTCCTCCCCTCTAAATCTAATATATGGGGTAGGGACCTCCCCAACTTCCCGTCCAACCTCCCCCGAACCTCGTTGGACCACACCACCCTCTACAGGGTCCCGTCCCCCGACCTTGACCTACCCGAAATTCCAGGGAAGGGTTGGGTTTGGTACGACACTAAGATACTTACAAATGCATACAACAGTTATGCACCCTTTACAATCCATACTACCAGCTACTATCTCTAATTCTCAACCAATGTGCTGGTGTTGACCTACAGGGTGCCAGGGGCCACTGGATGAGCTCTTTGCCAAAATAACTGCTGCACGTTATCCCTGCAAAGACGACCACTCCCGTGTGTTAGGGACAGAAGTGGGAGGCAGAAGGCAGCCCAGCAGCACTCGTACCTCCAGGATCCTCTCGTCATCTATTTCGTTGAAGACCGTCCCATTGATCTGGTTGGGTTTGAGGGCCACCCAGTTGAAGACTGGCATGCGGAACTTGGTCTTGATCGGCTTCTTGATTTTCACAGCTAGAGACAGCAGAGGAGAGGAAAACGATAAATTCCCCAACCCCTGAAAAACACCCCGTGTGCCCAGACTGTCGAGTCGGCGTTTCAGCTCTGGAGGAAGAACTGGCCGGAGCTCAGTTATCACACTGGAAAGCCTGGGTAGATCTCACAGCCCTGCCAGGCAGCGAGCACCGAGATGGTCTCACCCAGGCCATCAGCTGCTTCAGCCCCAGCCTCTGCGGAGCAGCACCTCATGCCAGGGGCTGTGAACACTTCACCAAGGGAAATGTGTGATTACTTTATTACCGCCTGTTGTCTGGATTGATTTAGAAGCCCAGGCTATTTTTAAACACTCTTAAATGGAGAGAGTGGTTGGATTTAACCCTGTCCTGCTGGTTGGAGAGCCCACCGAGCTGACGATGAGCCACGCACAGCTCATCTGTCATCTGTGTCACAGCACAGAATAGGTGGCAAGAGGAAAAAAAGCCTCTTTCCCAAGGTTTTTTGGCAGAGGGAACGGCCCATCCCACCGCCTGCTGCAATGGGGCAGCGCTGCTTCTCACCAGCTTTGTCTTTTAAAAAGAAAAGGGGGTGGGTGGTGCGCACGTGAGCTTTAATGTGGTCAAAATAATGGGTTTAATCTCCTTGTGCTGGGCAGAACCAGGGAACGAGGCAGTGACTTACACAGAAAAGCTATGAAAATGAATACTGACTGCTCTAATCTGTCAACAGAGCACAAACCAGCAATGTTGGAGGAAGGAAAACAACACTTTCCTTTTCCTATTCCTATTCCTATTCCTATTCCTATTCCTATTCCTATTCTGATTCCTAACAGGTCCGGAAGGTACATGAATAATGTCTGTAATTCAGTTCTCATTTCCTTCTATCTTGATGTAAACACAAAGCTGTTAGTTGCTACAAAATCAGGACATCTGTTGAAGAGACCAAGCAATGTTTTGCTCCCAAATTACTTAGAAAATAAACTGTTTCTTTCCAAGCTGCAAATGTGAAACAGAAACCCTGGTTATTCCTCTCTCACTTTGTCATTCCACTTTTAAAACAGGAATCCAGTTGGGCGTCACGTCCCTTACACACTCGTGCTCATTTTGCAGGGACATCACAGAGAATAAATGACCGGCAAGAGTATTGCTTGAAACACAGAACCCTAAGTTGAGTACGAGGGGCAGAGGAACCTGATGAACTTCAACCAAGGGTAAGTGTAGGGTGCTGCACCTGGGGAGAAATAACCCCCTGCACCAGCACAGGTTGGGGCTGACCTGCTGGAGAGCTGCTCTGAGGAAAAAGACCTGGGTGGGAGTCCGGGTGGACAACAGGATGCCCAGGAGCCAGCAATGGGCCCTTGTGGCCAAGAAGGCCAATGGCATCAGGAAGAGTGTGACCAGCAGGTGGAGGGAGGTCATCCTGCCCCTCTGCTTTGCCCTGGGGAGGCCCCATCTGGAGCACTGGGACCAGTGCTGGGCTCCCCAGTTCCAGAAGGACAGGGAACTGCTGGAGAGGGGACAGCAGAGGGCTACAAAGATGATGAGGGGCCTGGAGCAGCTCTCTTACGAGGAGAGGCTGAGGGACTTGGGTCTGTTTAGTCTGGAGAAGAGAAAACTGAGGGGGGATCTGATCAACGCCTAAAAATACTTCAAGGGTGGGTGTCAGGAGGATGAGGCCAGTCTCTGCACTCGTGAGACCCCACCTGGAATACTGTGTCCAGCTTTGGAGTCCTCAACACAGAAAGGACATGGACCGGCTGGAACAGGTGCAGCGGAGGGCCACGAAGATGATCAGAGGGATGGAGCACCTCTCCTATGAAGACAGACTAAGGAAGCTGGGGCTGTTCAGCCTGGAGAAGAGAAGGCTCTGGGGAGACCTT
>QJSC01027379.1:249675-363160 GCA_003697955.1 Calidris pygmaea | reverse complement strand
CATTCTGTGATTCCGTGATTCTGTAATATTCAGCTGTGTATTTTGAGAGTTATATTTATCCAACTGAAAGACACGAACGCACATGAGCAGCTTTTGCTCATCTAAACTACACGGTTTTACTCTCTGCTTAATTAATGTGGTTACTTCAAAATAATTCCTAAAATAAAAAAGTTTTAAAAAGGAAATAGCTTTTTCCATCTAAATTACCCATGAAAAAAAAAAAGAACATTTTCCACTTGCGCATACATTAGAATAGATTATTAACTGCTCCTGGGTTATTTCAGGACAGGAAAGGAAGCTACAACTGCTTTTTCAGCCAGTTCCTGATCAAAATCTCCTAAAAAATTTCCCTTCCCCCTGTGTCGCAGAGCCCTGGGAGGTGAGGTCCCAGGAGCGGTGCCGCAGTGGGGGCGGCTCCAAAGACACCCTTGAGTCTTAATTACTTGCTGAAGTGCTTTGCCGAAGGGGGGTCAGACCCTGACGGCTGACAGCATCCCCCCAAAGCTTCCCCGTGCTCGGGGTCCAGCCTCCCCCCTCCCCACCGCCCCCCGAGTGCCCGGGCGCACACACACACACACACACACACACAGAGGGGCACAGCAGGGAGGAAAAGGTGGGGAGAAATAGGAAATACTTAGCAGAAAGCAACCTACAGAAGAGCTTGATGGGCCCGTCTGACCGGGAAGCAGAAAGAACAGAGAAAAAAGTGTTAGTAATGGTCAGAAAAGCAAAATCTGTTATTTCACCGACTCTCCCCCCGGCCCCGACCCAGTGGGAAAGGATCAGCCCAAAATCTCAGCTCCGTCGCGCCTTTGGAGCTCGCTTGCTTTTTCTATTTGTAGTACACCCTGGGACCCGCCCAGTTGCATGATGCTCTTCGCTTTCAGAGGAAACTTTAAAGGCTGGAATATTTAATCAGGGTTTTTTTTTTAAAGAAAAAAAAAAAAAAAGCTATTAATCAGAGCTCCTCAGTCTGTCTTTCTGGACCCACATCATGCTCTGGAGATTTCCTGGGGGGGAGCGGCGCGATACCAATTAGCATTTACTTGCTTGGCATATGTCAGAGAGTGCATAAAAACATGATTAAAGGCAGTCAGTAAATTTTTCTTCCTTCCAAAAAATTACAAAAAGTTTGCATATTTTTTTTCCTTTTGCACAGATTTTTCTGCATCAACTTCTCCGAAGAACTCAAACCCAGGGAGCTTTGTGTTTCTTTCAGAACCAGATTTCGTTTGCTTAAAGCCAAAAAATGATGGAGGTTGAAAAATATTTCTGGCAATAGGTTTTAGTTGCACTGAAGAAAAACCATTCTCTTCCAGACCAAACCAAAAGCCTTTCGGTGGATAAATGCTTTTTCCTGTTATAAAGCCCCCTGAGTATAATTCCAAGAAGGGAAAACGGGTGTTATTTGGGTGATTAAGTAACGAAGTCCCACTCCAGCCCACGCGCCGAGGAGAGGGGGGTGTTTTACCTGCAAGCCCTGAGTTGAAGACCACGGTGGGAGAGGCTGTCCCGGGCAGGGGGGGAGCCGAGGGTGGGGGTGGTGGGGGCAGCGGGGCTGCAGGAGGTGTCTCCAAGGATGGACCTGGGAGAGGAGGCGGTGGGGGCGGCGGCGGAGGGGGCGGCGGAGGCGGCGGCGGAGGCGGCATCGGCACCGACACAGGACCGTTTTGCACTATAAAAAGAAGGAAAAAGGAGGTATTTCCAAGAACACTGATGGAAATATCACAAGCACGTGGAGAAGAAGTCACAACATCCACCTTGTTCCCTCTATGCTTCTCCTCTCCACCACTCCACCGGCCCTAGTGTTCATTGGAGCCTTCACCAAAGTACTTCAGTGCATTAACACAGGAGGAAATCACCCTAATGAAAGAAGGTAGTGCCTTTTCTATCTCCGAAATGGATCAAACACAGGAGCCACCCATGAGTGACAGCGCTGGGGACCTCAGCATCCTCGGCTGCTCCAAGGTGACCTGCAGGCTCGTTACAACTCAAGGCGGTTTCATCAGCATAAGGCTGATGGGACTGTCCCCAGCACAGCAAACTCCACCTCCAGCCCACATCTCAGGGACTAAACCCTTCTCACCTGCCTCAGACGCCGCTGCTAAGGTGGGTAATGGTGGCGGAGGTGGTGGCAACGGTACTGAAGATGCAGCTCCAGCGATTGGCGCAACACACGTGCCAGCCCCGGCCTCTGAGCCTGCCGGCACCATCCCAGAGGCCAGAGCGACCGGGAGGATAGAGATGTCACCATCACCCTTCTTCTGGATCTTAATGGTCCCCTGCTTCTCCAGTTCATGGATCTTCTTCTCCAGTGTTGACTGTCGCTGGATGGCTTCTTCTTTCTCTTTCACCATTTTCCTCAAGGTGTGAACCTGGGTATTTGCATCTTTGTAGATCTCCTGAGAGCGCCACAGAAACAAGGGGTTTGCACTTGTACTCACGAAACACAACAGCAACAGCAGAAACGGAACAGCCCGACGCGGGACGGTCCCGGCACCACCAGGCTCTATCTTACAAACAGCTTTGGTGCAAACCATGCGTCTTTCTTGGTGAGGAAGAATGAATTTGGTGTTTTTCCCACACCAGCAGCCAGGCTGTGGGCAGCACTGAGAAATCTCACCTGCGGGCACCAACCTCTGGGAGGACAGAATTTCTCACCATCACTTTTTCACGATGTCTCCCATTTCTTAAACATCTAGCGGAGGTGTGCTACCTCGACTGTGACTTTAACAGAGAGCATCTGATGCCTACCTGAGAGCACCTGTTGCTCTACCTATCAGCAGATGTTGGCCCATAAAGGGAAGCAGGAACAGAGCTCCTGATATGGAGGGGAGAAGCACCACACTTTGGGATGACATTTAGGCTAAAGTTAGTTAACATTGCACTAATAATTTTTGTCGTACACCAAGGTAATGAGTCTGGATTGGGCACAAAAAGCTGGCTGTGCTTGACAGCACAGAAAGAGGGCACTGGCTCCCATCCTGCTGCTAGTGCAGCCCAGGTCTGAAGGACTCCATGTCCACCTCCAACACCCCTCTGCAGCCAACCACAGGTGAAAGACTCCGAACAGAGACGCTGCAGACCCGTACCCATCTCATTCACCGATTTGCTGGCACGTCCAAAGAGTTTTATGTCCATCTTTGAGTACACACACTGGTAATTCTACCTGAAATCTGGCCCAGGTTCAAAATCAGGAAGCTCCCAGAAGTCACCTGCCCGTTAAAAGAGCCACTACCTCCCATCCACCAAGCGCAGAGGAGACGGCTCCCCTGAAGCGTGGCCCCCCGCCAGGGCTTCCCCCTCGCGCTTACCCGAATCACATCCAGTTCTTTGTTTCTTTGCATAAGCTGTTTTTCCAGTTCCACAATCTTCGCCATGGCTTCGTTCTCCGTATCTTGGAGTTTTTCCGATAACTATCATTCGTAAAAGAAACAGATGATATAAGTGGATAACAGCAGTTTTCTCAGCCAAAATGTCAGGAAGGCTTGCTAGAGCAATGGTAGGTAGTAAATTATTGATATTCCACCAAACCCTGAAGTCTTTCTTGGTAAGAGAGAGGGTTCCTGCAAGTGATTGGGGAGCACTAAGTACCCCGATGAAGGTTTCTCTGATGATGAGTGCTAGCCTTCAGCTATCACCAGCAGAACCCCGGCTGGACCGCAGCTATGAACCTGTCCAGATAACAGCCTACTCTATAATAAGCACTTAAAATGCAATTATTTTCATATTAAGCCTGATCTGAAACCCTAAAACCCCACAGAACACAACAGTGGCACCGTTGCAAAACCAGCAGCTGCTGAAATGGTGGAACCTCAAAATCCCACCTCTCACAATGAGGCTAATTTGATTAGGAATGAATGAAACGATTTATATTTTTTTTTTCTGGCATGGTCTTTCGCTTAATTTTTATTTTTTGCTGGCCCTGTAAGCCTGAGATCCGTAAGCCCTGCAGTTCTGGCCAGCTTTTTCCATCACCACTGACCACACCGAGGCAGGCGAGGCTACAAAGGTGGTGAGGTGGCACCAGTGGCTGTGGTTTGGAGACAAAACTTCTGCAATTCTATTATTAGTCCTTCTGTCAACACATGACAGAGAATCACGTCCATGCTCTTGGGATGAGTCCAGTTTATGGAACAGGAGATCAGAAGCAAGCCCTTCAAAATGTTCCACCCAAGTAAACCAGGAAGTTTCTAACCAGCTAAAAGGAGTAGATGCGGGAAGGAAACAGTGCATTTCTACTGAATCACTTGTCTCCAGCTGAAGGGCACCTCAGAGGGGCAAATACTGCACAGCAAGTTGTTTTAAGAACCTATTTCATAGAATCATAGAATCATTCAGGTTGGAAAAGACCCTTGGGATCAATGAGTCCAACCATCAACGCTACTCTACAAAGTTCTCCCCCACACCATATCCCCCAACACCACATCTAAACGACTCTCAAACACATCCAGGGATGGGGACTCAACCCCCTCCCTGGGCAGCCTATTCCAGTCTCTGACCACTCTTTCTGTGAAGAATTGTTTCCTAATGTCCAGTCTAAACCTACCCTGTTGCAGCTTGAAGCCACTCCTCTTGTTCTGTCGCTAATTACCTGTGAGAAGAGACCAGCACCAACCTCTCTATAATGTCCTTTCAAGGAGTTGTAGAAAGTGATGAGGTCACCCCTCAGCCTCCTCTTCCTCAAACTAAAAAGCCCCAGCTCCTACAACCGCTCTTCATAAGATTTATTCTAAGTGATGGCATGAGAATGGTAAGAATGATTTGAGTTAAAACAGAACCAATTTTCTGTTCAGTAATTTTACGTTTTAGCTGGGCCTCTTCTTATGATTTTTTTTTAAGTATGGAAAAACACTTCGATTTGACAGCTGCCAGGCCATGTTTTCTGGACTAAAGTCATTGACGCCAAGAAGGTACGGGACAGAAAAGCCGTGAGCAAACACTGAATTGAGCAAACAGCGAGTGTCTGCACAGTGCTGGTTTTCAGTCCCTTCCTTCTGGAGCCCAGTAATGTGTTTTGAGACACTGAGGGGATGGTTATCTGCTCTATTTACCAGCACTGCATCGCTGAGGAATTCGCAATTTTGAGGTAAATTAGCTTTCCCAGCTCATAAGGGAACTCCGTGCAGAGGCTCTGAGCACCAAGGGACTCCACCTGGAGCACCTGTTAACTAAAACATGCAGAACACGAGGTTTGAAATATAAGTTCAGAGACAAAGGTGACAAAGGGAGGTACTAACATGGGAAATGTTTTCTTCCAGTTCTTCGACTCTTTCCAGGGCTGCATTCTTGGTTTCGGCATCCTCCAGTAGAGCTCCCACGTCAAAAACGTTATCCAGGTACGCCTGGATTTGCACCTGCAGTTTGTCACTCTCCGTGTGTTTGAGTTTCTGCAAATCCAAGGAGACAAGGGTGTCACTTGGTATGGGCTGCCTGTCACGGGAGGAGGGGCACAGACAGCAAGCAGGGTGGGAGAGCGGTGGGAGCTCAGGGCAATTCCCTCACCCCAGAAAACACCTCACATGTTAACGTTAGCTGGGGTCTTAAGTGATAAATAGTCATTTTTTAAGACCAAACATTGAATCACAGAATGGTTTGGGTGGGAAAGGACCTCGAAGATCATCCAGTGCCACCCCCTGCCCTGGGCAGGGAGACACCTCCCACCACACCAGGTTGCTCCAAGACCCCTCCAACCTGCCCTTCAACCCCTCCAGGGATGGGGCAGCCTGTCGAAGAGCCCCGTTGGACCCGGTCCGAGAGTGGTGGGAGTGTGGTTTCTTGAAGAAGGGGTGTAGAGTCGAGGTAGAGGGGAGAAAGTCCCAGTTTGGGAAGGGGGAGGAGGACACCGAGGCCTCCCTCATCCAGAGTCCCTCCCCAGCTTTCCTGGAGCCCCTTGAGGGACTGGAAGGGGCTCCAAGGTCTCCCCGCAGCCTTCTCTTCTCCAGGCTGAACCCCCCCCAACTCTCTCAGCCTGTCCCCCCAGCAGAGGGGCTCCAGCCCTCCCAGCATCTCCGTGGCCTCCTCTGGCCCCGCTCCAACAGCTCCATGTCCTTCCTGAGCTGAGGACTCCAGAGCTGGACACAGTACATCCAGAGGTTTACAAAGATAGCTAAGCAGTGTCTTATCTTCTGTCACTACAGAGGACACTACTGCTTTCCTCTGTGCTTGGCCCAGCCCTGGGACGGTGTGAGGCCGGTGGGGGCAACCCAGCTGCTGCCCACGGTGGCCACCAGCTCCGCCGCCGGTAGGCAGAGGTGAGGCCACCACTTTGGGTTCAAAGCAGCTGGGGTGGCCCAAAGTAAATGCTCCGATCGCTCTGGCTGACCTGGCGCTGAGTCTGCTGTGTTCAAAATGAGGGTGTTTTTGTCTCCAAAGATAACATCAGAGCAGGCTTTGAACTGCTCTGCCTGTTCCCCACGGGCTGCAGGGCTTGTGGCTATACCCCTGGGACCCCAAGCGGCCCCCATGCTCAGCGTCACCCTATACAAATACTTCTTGCAGAGAGCAAAGAACCCTCTCTCCCGGGTACGGAGTCAGCAGGGACAAACCAACCCCTCGCCAACAGCCGCCCCGTTCCATGTCTGCGCTCCCAAGGGCAGGGACGGGGAGAAAAACACAAGAAAGGGAAATATAAAAGCAGCTTTCTTCTGGAAGACAGCATTTCCCACGGGACGCCAGGAAAAGCCCGGCTGTCAGAAAACATCGACGGAGGATTTTCATCCCGTGGAGACGGAGGGGTCCCCGGCAGCACGGGGCCGACACGAGGCCCGTGGCCGGAGGTCGGGGACGTGGCGCGGGCGAGGACGGCTGTGGTTCATCCTCCCTTTGTTATCCAGCGGAGCTACAAATTTAGCTCCCGGGGTGTAATTGCAGTCAGTTGCAGCTGATTTTCCTTCAGCAGGGGTGGCTCCAGGCCACAGCCCCCAGTCAGTGGCCAAGGCACTGCATTTTTAGCCGAGACTATAGAATCACAGAATGGTTTGGGTTGGAAGGGACCTTAAAGACCATCGAGCTCCAACCCCCATGGGCAGGGACACCTCCTGCTAGACCAGGTTGCTCAAACCCTGCTCTGCCCTCCCAAAAGGTCTTGGATGAGGGGGTTTAAGATGGGGCTGGGCAGCACTGGGGGACATGGCGTGGAGTCTCCATGGCCACAGGACCCTCCGAGGTCACCCTGCAGCCCAGGCAGGATGGGGTGGTGGGGATGTGGGTGGTACTCACGTCCAGGTACTCGTCCAGGCCCAGCTTGGTAAACTCGTACTGCAGGTGGACTCTGAAGTTCATGTCCTCCACCGAGTGGACAACGATGTTGATGAACTGCATGCAGGCCACCTGCAAGGAGAAGAGCTGTACGTGAGAGAAGGCGACGGCACGGCCCCGGCTGCCCCCCGAAAGCCCTGGCAAAGGGTTGGAGCGGGCTCTCCCGGGACCCCATGGGTCAGGCACAGCCAACAACCACATTTCCTTGGGGTTACAACAAGGGGAAATCAGGATTTGCTCATTCTGCAGCTTATTTCCAAGCCGGTGCTGGACCTCGGCTTAACGGGGTGTTTGTCTGCTGTGATAAAGGCAAACACGGGTTCCAGAAATTAAGTCATGTCTGCAGAGTCCACCTTTATTGCGTGCCGGTGAAGGCTTTCCATGCCAGCTCGCACGGCCAGACATCGTACAAGCACACAAGCTCTTAACAAAACAATGCTGTTTCTGAAACAGCCCGTAAAAGTGAGATTAATTTTGCAACTGGAACCCCGAGCTGAGGAAACGGGACTTTCACAGAAGGCGCTTTGTTGTGTGCAGAAAGCGTATTTCCAAAGCTGTGGTTTGGTAACCGAACAAGGGACCAGATCATAGGAGCTGGCATCCAAACGCGTCCCAACACAGTGAAGGAAAGGCAGCGTCTCTCGAGCGAAGCGGGTCGTGAGCAGCAGGAGCGCTGGGGGAAACCTGCAGAGTGGCAGGAATTGGGCTACAAACCCCAAAAGGTTTGTTTGCCCTTTATTTGAATGTAGGACGCGGCCAAACCCTGCTCTGCACAAGCGCCCCAGCCCTCTTTGAGCTCACAGATGACCACGTCTGTCACCTTCTGAGCTGCTTGAAGACAGGGTTTGACTACTCCTTGCTGGGTTTCTGAAGGACAAAAGCCCATCCTGCTAGAAACACTGCGACAGAGGGAATACCAGCTTCCCAGCATCCACTGAGATGCTTCCCAGATTCCTAGAGCAAAACTGAGAAGATAATACTGAAGCAACCTAATTTTACCTGCAGGACAAGCCTCCAGGAGACCCCATGTCTCTGGGTCATTCTGTGGGCAGAAAGAGCTGAAGGTCACTCTCCGGACCCCCAGTTTGCTACAAAAAATTGGCCAATTCTCCGTGATCCACTACAGGGCCCAGAGAATAAACCTGGGGGCAGGCACCTGCCGTGTGGTGGTCTTTGGCTACAGGTCTGTCCAGGTTGTCCCAGGTGGCTCCTTTCAGCCAGAGTTCCTGGCAGCCACTGAGCTGCCATAAGACCTTTCCCGGCTGAACTGCCCACTTCTGCCTGGTTTTGGAGGAACCGCGGCCAAAGGGACATCTACAGCTACATCTTCCCATGTAGACCCCACCCAGCTGTTTCCAAAATGACCTTATAGCCTTAGATAATGCAAAGTTGTGAGACTGAAAGCAGCGATAACTCCAAGGAAGATGGTCTAAAGATTCATCCAGGAGCTCCTGCTATTCCTCGTCCCCACCTCTTGGTGTCTACCCATATCTTACACAAACAACCCCATTTAGGCAGCTGGAAACCGAACTTCAGTCTTTGCAGGACTCTTTTCCAGTTCCTGTGGTGATCCCCAGTTCCTCCTACAGCTGGTACCGGCCTTTGCCAGCAGGACCCCGCTGTCCCGTCCCACCACCCAGAGCCAAATTCCCCCTTTTCAAAAGAGCTTTTGTTGTACTTGCTACGTGAGGGCCAAATTCTCATTTCCTTCCTCAGCTCCTTACATACACAGCTGAGGAATTTATCAAAGTCAGAGAAAAGTAATCTAAAGGAGTTGCTTTCGAAATGAGGTAAGTCAATGTCAACAACAGGAACCTTCTCTAAAAATACTTCTGCCTTTTTGGTGCTGGTTCCTCCCTGCCCATCCACGCGATTAACCACAGCCCCTTCCAGCTCCAGCTTCCCGGGCGCCTCTCGCCTCCTCCATCGAGGGCAGCAGGAAAGCCCTCTCCTGCAGGAACAGCTCTTTGTTTATCCTCAGTCCTTAGAAATCCTTGAATTACTCCAGCTTTAACACTGCGGCAGCGAGCTCCTCCGCCTGCGCTCCCACCAGCACGAGGAGCTCGTTAGGGACAGATGGTGACAAACGGGGGGACCCGCCAACTCGTTTGTCGTGAGCTCCCTCCCTCCCAGCTTTGGGCTTGTCATACAGTCAAGCCCTCAGCGGGTGGAAAAGCCCCGAAGAGGCAGATTTTATCAGTATTTGGGCAAGTCCTGAAAAATAAAACCCCAATTTATCCTTTTTCAAGCAAGTTTCACCACTACCTTCAACCCCGAGAGGAGAAGGGAATTTTCTCATGGGCCATCAAGTTGAATATTTAATATTCATAGAATCATAGAATCATTGAGGTTGGAAGAGACCCTTGGGATCATCGAGTCCAACCATCTACCCTACTCTACAAAGTCCTCCCCTACACCATATCCCTCAGTACCGCATCTAAACGTCCCTTCAACACATCCAGGGACGGTGACTCAACCCCCTCCCTGGGCAGCCTATTCCAATGCCCGACCACTCTTTCTGTGAAAAATTCTTTCCTAATGTTCAGTCTAAACCTACCCTGTTGGAGCTTGAAACCGTTCCCTCTCGTTCTATCGTTAATTACCTGTGAGAAGAGACCAACACCAACCTCTCTACAGTGTCCTTTCAAGTAGTTGTAGAGAGTGATGAGGTCTCCCCTCAGCCTCCTCTTCCTCATACTAAACAGTCCCAGCTCCTTCAGCCGCTCTTCATNAGGGAATACCAGCTTCCCAGCATCCACTGAGATGCTTCCCAGATTCCTAGAGCAAAACTGAGAAGATAATACTGAAGCAACCTAATTTTACCTGCAGGACAAGCCTCCAGGAGACCCCATGTCTCTGGGTCATTCTGTGGGCAGAAAGAGCTGAAGGTCACTCTCCGGACCCCCAGTTTGCTACAAAAAATTGGCCAATCCTCTGTGATCCACTACAGGGCCCAGAGAATAAACCTGGGGGCAGGCACCTGCCGTGTGGTGGTCTTTGGCTACAGGTCTGTCCAGGTTGTCCCAGGTGGCTCCTTTCAGCCAGAGTTCCTGGCAGCCACTGAGCTGCCATAAGACCTTTCCCGGCTGAACTGCCCACTTCTGCCTGGTTTTGGAGGAACCGCGGCCAAAGGGACATCTACAGCTACATCTTCCCATGTAGACCCCACCCAGCTGTTTCCAAAATGACTTTATAGCCTTAGATAATGCAAAGTTGTGAGACTGAAAGCAGCGATAACTCCAAGGAAGATGGTCTAAAGATTCATCCAGGAGCTCCTGCTATTCCTCGTCCCCACCTCTTGGTGTCTACCCGTATCTTACACAAACAACCCCATTTAGGCAGCTGGAAACCGAACTTCAGTCTTTGCAGGACTCTTTTCCAGTTCCTGTGGTGATCCCCAGTTCCTCCTACAGCTGGTACCGGCCTTTGCCAGCAGGACCCCGCTGTCCCGTCCCACCACCCAGAGCCAAATTCCCCCTTTTCAAAAGAGCTTTTGTTGTACTTGCTACGTGAGGGCCAAATTCTCATTTCCTTCCTCAGCTCCTTATATACACAGCTGAGGAATTTATCAAAGTCAGAGAAAAGTAATCTAAAGGAGTTGCTTTCGAAATGAGGTAAGTCAACAACAGGAACCTTCTCTAAAAATACTTCTGCCTTTTTGGTGCTGGTTCCTCCCTGCCCATCCACGCGATTAACCACAGCCCCTTCCAGCTCCAGCTTCCCGGGCGCCTCTCGCCTCCTCCATCGAGGGCAGCAGGAAAGCCCTCTCCTGCAGGAACAGCTCTTTGTTTATCCTCAGTCCTTAGAAATCCTTGAATTACTCCAGCTTTAACACTACGGCAGCGAGCTCCTCCGCCTGCGCTCCCACCAGCACGAGGAGCTCGTTAGGGACAGATGGTGACAAACGGGGGGACCCGCCAACTCGTTTGTCGTGAGCTCCCTCCCTCCCAGCTTTGGGCTTGTCATACAGTCAAGCCCTCAGCGGGTGGAAAAGCCCCGAAGAGGCAGATTTTATCAGTATTTGGGCAAGTCCTGAAAAATAAAACCCCAATTTATCCTTTTTCAAGCAAGTTTCACCACTACCTTCAACCCCGAGAGGAGAAGGGAATTTTCTCATGGGCCATCCAGTTGAATATTTAATATTCATAGAATCATAGAATCACAGAATCATTGAGGTTGGAAGAGACCCTTGGGATCATCGAGTCCAACCATCTACCCTACTCTACAAAGTCCTCCCCTACACCATATCCCTCAGTACCGCATCTAAACGTCCCTTAAACACATCCAGGGACGGTGACTCAACCACCTCCCTGGGCAGCCTGTTCCAGTCTCTGACCACTCTTTCTGTGAAGAATTGTTTCCTAATGTTCAGTCTAAACCTGCCCTGTTGCAGCTTGAAGCCATTCCCTCTCGTTCTATCGTTAATTACCTGTGAGAAGAGACCAACACCAACCTCTCTACAGTGTCCTTTCAAGTAGTTGTAGAGAGTGATGAGGTCTCCCCTCAGCCTCCTCTTCCTCATACTAAACAGTCCCAGCTCCTTCAGCCGCTCTTCATATGATCTGTCTTCCAGGCCCTTCACTAGTTTCGTTGCCCTCCTCTGCACTCGCTCCAGCACCTCCAGATCTCTCTTGTATTGAGGTGCCCAGAACTGGACACCATACTCGAGGTGTGGCCTCACCAGTGCCAAGTACAGGGGGACAATCACCTCCCTACCTCCCTTCACAGTTTATTGGGCTTGAATGGACACACACTCAGATGCATATTCTCCATTACACCCCTACAATACACCATTTTATAGCTTAAATAAAGATGAGGGATGACGTTTTAAAAAAAAACACAGGGGAGCCCTGCTGCTCTCCGGCTCCCCAAAATCCACCCCCCCTCCCTGCGAGCAGGGTGTCGGGTGCTGAGGACTGACAAACCTTTCTGTTAACTTACAGACTAAAGCGTGCCTACCCCTGAGAATCCTCAATGTCTACTGTGAGCACCAGCGTGTCCTCACTGGGACTGGGGTAATAAGGAGCAAAACCGACCGTAACACGTCAGGGAGCAGCTTGGCAACTTGAGTAAAATCGCAGGGATCACTGTAACTTTAATTTTTCCCTTTAAATACAAGAAAAAGTCCATCCTATCTCACTGACGTCACCTCCTTTTTCATTGTGCTGTCCCCTCAAGGGTGTGAGCCTGCCCCGGCCGTCAGCGCAAGCCCGGAGAGTTGGAAACACCCCACTGGGCGCTTTAACAGCCAGTTCCTGGCAAAAAAAGGTATTTAACACAAAAACTCAGCACTAAAAGGGTGTAAGCGTCACAGACGCAGCTGGGCAGACCAGGCAGTGTCAGCGGGTGGGAAGCCCTTCTGCTCTGCTCTAACTTCAGAAGGGGGTCAGGTCAGATCACAGAATCACAGAATGACATGTGGTTGGAAGGGACCTCTGGAGATCATCTCCTCCAACCTTCTGCCAGAGCAGGTCCACCCAGAGCATGTCCCACTGGAACGTGTCCAGGTGAGTTTGAATGTCTCCAGAGAAGGAGACTCCACCACCTCTCTGGGCAGCCTCTTCCAGGGCTCTGCCACCCTCACAGCAAAGAAGTTCCTCCTCAGGTTTAGGCGGAACTTCTTATGTTCAAGTTTGTGCCTATTTCCTCTTGTCCTGTCCCTGGGCACCACTGAAAAAAGCCTGGCCCCATCCTCCTGACACCCACCCTTTCAGTATTTATAGGTGTTGATCAGATCCCCCCTCAGCCTTCTCTTCTCCAGACTAAAAAGACCCAAGTCCCTCAGCCTCTCCTCATCAGAGAGATGTTCCAGGCCCCTCATCATCTTTGTAGCCCTCTCTTGTACCCTCTCCAGCAGTTCCCTGTCCTTCTGGGAACTGGGGAGGCCAGAACTGGACCCAGTGCTCCAGATGGGGCCTCCCCAGGGCAGAGCAGAGGGGCAGGATGACCTCCCTCCACCTGCTGGTCACGGTCTTCTTGATGCCCCCCAGGATGCCATTGGCCTTCTTGGCCACAAAGGCACATTGCTGGCTCATGGTCACCCTATTGTCCACCAGGACTCCCACCCAGGTCTTTCTCCTCAGAGCTGCTCTCCAACAGGTCAGCCCCAACCTGTCCTGGTGCAGGGGCTTCTTCCTCCCCAGGTGCAGCACCCTACACTTGCCCTTGGTTGATGTTCATCAGGAACCTATTAAAATATTCAATAGGTTCCTATTGAATAACCTTATATTTAATAGGTTCGTATTAAAAATAGGACCCTTGTGACCTCTGCCATCCCCGTGCTGCCCCCGCCATGAGCCGGCGCTGGTGCTGGTGGGTGCCGGCCAGAGCTTCCTCCCTGCCGTGCCCCGGGGGAAGCGGATGGGGGTGAAGAACCATGCATATGCACACGGAGGAACCCGAGGTGGTGCAAACTACTGCTATATTNATTTAATAGGTTCGTATTAAAAATAGGACCCTTGTGACCTCTGCCATCCCCGTGCTGCCCCCGCCATGAGCCGGCGCTGGTGCTGGTGGGTGCCGGCCAGAGCTTCCTCCCTGCCGTGCCCCGGGGGAAGCGGATGGGGGTGAAGAACCATGCATATGCACACGGAGGAACCCGAGGTGGTGCAAACTACTGCTATATTTATCAGGAGATAAGGGCAGACGGCAGCTGCAGCCGGTCTCTCCCACACTTCCCTGTCTGTGACTCCGGGGATGTTGGCACAGGGACAAAATCCGCGCGTTTTGGTTATTGCAGAAGCTGCTGCTTTGGCCGCGGCCAAGGAGCACACACCACCAAAAGGTGACTTTCCTCTTACCTTCACTACGGTACGAGGCGCTTCCTGGAGGTAACTGAACGGAACTGAAGCTAAAAACAAAATGCACGTTGGAATATAAAAAAAACAACCCACTGTATTGTGGTGATTTCAGGCCAAGGATGAGAAGGCAGATACGTCTCTGCAGGACCAGGCACGGTAAACACTGCAACCAAAGCCTGCTGGAGATAAACAGCACTCACCATGAAGTCTATGTTGTTGTCCTCATTTCGGAAGTGCTCCATCAGCTTCTCGAAGCGCTGCTTCTCCCCACACACCTACAAAAGAATTGCCACGTGTTTGTTAAACCACAACTTGCAAGAGAGAGCATTAAAAATATGCAAAAAGCAGCTTCTCTGCTTGCCCAAAACCTCTCCGTCCAGGTTTCCTCCCCTGGAAATATTCTTCTTCATGACAAGTCCAGTGGAGGGATCAAAGGTGAATACCTGCACTGCAGGTACAATCACCACATAAATCTTTGTATCTCTTTTTTTCTCCAAAAAATGTAATCATCCCCACCAATGGTATGAACGTAAGCAACAGGGCTGCACCAGGCTACACCAGAGGAAGGCTCGGCCTCTTTCACAGGGCAGAATTGGATTTCCACTGTAATATAATGTAATTAGGAAGGAGAACAAATTACAGGGAGGGGCAAAAAAAAAAAAAAAAAAAAAAAAAGAAGAAAATCATCAGCGGCTAAATGAGGAGTGAAATGCATCAGTGGAACTATCAGCTGGTCAGAATTACAGAGCCGTAACACAGGGGTGTTGGCAGGAAACACAAGCAACTTGAGGGAGAAATAAGATCTAAGATAAAGCAGGTCTCAGGATGTTGTTTGAATCTTATTACTTCCCAGTAGCTCCTCTGCCTCAGACCCTACTTTTCCCAGCAGACAAATGATGTAGGGCAATTCACGCCAAAATCACAAAATATTAAGTTGGAGGGCGAAAGGGAGCGGAGGTGAGCACCAGGAGGTGCACCCATTTCACCCACTGCCTACTGCAACCCCTCCCTCCGTCATGCATCCTTTTGGGGTATTTTCCTATCCCTGCATGAATGGACAACACCAAACACCTGAGGTGGAGGGGCAGGAGCCATGCACGGCAGCCATCCTGAGTCTGGTCCAAGAGGAGGTGATGGGACAGTGCGAAGGGTCCAGCACCTTCTCAAATCCACTGGGAGCTTCCTCACATCCTACACCATGAGTTGACTTCTCATTTGCTGGATTTTGGCATCAAACCAAGCACTGAATTCATGAAGAGCACAGGAATGCTGTTCTAAACAAAGTGGTTGGCAATTCCATCCATCCATCCATTCATCCATCCATCCATCCACCCAGAACCGGTGCTAAATGCTGCTCCCAGCTTCACCCTCCTCAGACACTGGCTGCTTGCAGAGGGACAGGAGAAGCTCTGAAAGGTCCTGAAAAGCAGAGCCCAATCACCCAGAGGACTGACACTTCCCTTCTGCTGAGGAACACAACCCTCGGTGAGCCCAAGAGGCTCCTTCCTTCCTTAACCAGATTTCACCCAAATGTCCTGGGTGCTCCTCATGAGGAGCAGGGGGGATAGGACAGCAGTGGGACCTCCAACCCTGGCTGTCCATTACGGTCTACCAGCTTCCGAGCAGCACACCCCTCTGAGACATCAGCTGCTGTTTCACATGGCAGAGTAGTTACATGAAATTAGGCAAGGAACGGTAATTAAGCATTGGCAGGAGGACTGGCAACTTCTTTAGAACCCAACCTCTGTGGGGCAGGGTTCTTTGTACATATTTCTACATTTGTGTCTCCCACAAGGAGACCAAACCCCCAGTTGGGGTTTCTAGATACTCCCCAAAAAGCAAGTTCTTCACAAAGTACGCATTATTATTACTACTATTCCCACATCAGCTTCCTCTTGCTGTGTCTATCATCCAGCAGGTACCTCCAGGACGATCAAGGCACCGTGCAGACCTCACTGAAGTCACGCAGGATTTGGTGGGACCTCAACCAAGCTGATGAGGAGATCTGCGAGCAGTGACCAGAGGTTGCTGGGTGACCTCTCGCCAGGCTTCCTGCTGCCTGTTGCGCCCAAATAAAACACGCTTGTGGTGTACGTGATACGTCTTCTGTCATTCCCAAGCAAAACTGCCCACAACCGGGTGGTTATTCGGATATTTGTGGTCAGTACCTGACGTCAATGGGAATGCTGGCGCTGGATCTGTGTGAGAGGCTGGGGACACTGGTTGGGATGGATCATTTGATAACATCACCATCAATATTCATGGCCACAATCCCACAAGCTGCAATTAATGGGCTCGGCGCAGCCTCTGGTAGGCAGGAGGCTGAAGTCCACACAAACGCTTGCTGAAGTTGCATTTAAAAGTTTCCAGCTGAACCTTAGAGACTCAGAAAGCAGAATAAACACACTGGAACAGCAGAGCCTGCACCCTCAGGAAAACCGGATTATGCTTGTTGGTCAAGCAAATCGTCATGATCTCAAAGCCAAAGGACTCCTCTCTCTCTACAGCCATGAAAATGGTGGTGAAGCATTAAATGCCCTTCACATGTGCTGCTCCACCAGGCTCATAAAACACACTGAGGGTCTAAGATAGAGTAAAGCAGAGCCCATGCAGACCTGCTCTTGGATGGAACAAGTCTCCTCCTCGGTATTTCCTGGATGGGAGTTCTGCAAGGGGTGAAGGTTGCCTGACCTGTCTCTCCACTGAGCAGAGATAGGGACCCTGGGACACAGAAAGGACAGGGGAGTTTGGGGAGCCACGGGCACTCACCTTCAGGCTGTAAATCTGCAGCCTCATCTCAGGCTTTTCTTCAGGAGTAATCCTCAGAAAGACTCCCTGCAGCCTCGGGAATTGCCTTGCTGGGAGATCAAAGCCAAACGCCATGCACACATCGCTGATGGCTGGAGCAGCTCCAAGCAGAACTGAGGACAAGCGAGCGAACCCCTGCCCAGCCTGCCCTTGAACCCCTCCCTGCCAGGGATGGGGCAGCCACAGCTTCTCGGGGCAACCTGGGCCAGGCTCTCACCACCCTCACACCAAAGAACTTCTTCCCCACATCTCAGCTCCATCTCCCCTCTTTCAGGGTCAAACCCTTTCCCCTCCTCCTAGGGCTCCCCTCCCTCATCCAAAGTCCCTCCCCAGCTTTCCTGGAGCCCCTTGAGGGACTGGAAGGGGCTCCAAGGTCTCCCCAGAACCTTCTGTTCTCCAGGCTGAACCCCCCCCNCCCCCCCCGACTCTCTCAGCCTGTCCTCCCAGCAGAGGGGCTCCAGCCCTCCCAGCATCTTCTGACCATGATACGTTGCTAGCTCAGAGCTGTCATTCTCTGTGCCCCTCTTCGCTTTCAGACCTACACTTGCATGGAGGAGGTTGCAGGAGGCAGTTGCTGTGTCTGGATGGGGCACTGAGGAGCATCGGACCTCCAGACGTGGAGGAGATAGAGAGTGGTCTGGCAGCTGGGTCTCCTCGTGTGCTCTCTGTACCGTTGGCCAACGAGGTGCAGCTCCAGAGCCTGACACACTGCCTGTGGAGTATTTCACACTCCATGTGGAGCACACTGGTTTTACTAGCAGCGAGGTTCAGTGACGACCTCCATTCTCCAACAAAACAAGGTGGTACTTTGTGCCATTAGATGTCTGGGGTAGGAGGATGACGGATGTGGTTCCATCAGCCTGGATTTTCACTTGCTGCCTCACACTGCACATAGAATCCCAGGTTGGAAGGGACCTCAAGGATCACCTTGAGGTCCAACCTTTCTTGGAAAAAAGCATGGTATAGACAAGATGGCGAGGCACCCTATACACGAAAATATCCTCAGTTTCTCCAAAATACCCTTTTGCCCTTCTGGAGCCTCATCCAGCCGTGTGAGCAGGGGCAACATGAGGGTTGTCGTAGTTGAATTTTGCTCTTGGGTGGTCTGGATGGGAACGGGATGACCCCAGAGCGTTGCCAGGTGGAGATGGATACAGTCGTCACTGAATTTTTTGCAACAGATCCTCTCGCTTCCTTACAGGATTGTGTGGTACCTTTGTAATGGATCCGCGAGGGCTTTACTTCGTTAGCACCCAAAGCCCTCCCGGAGAAAGGACCCTTCGTGGGTGGTTTTCCATAAAGCCACATTGTTCTTCTAGAATGACGTGGGCTCAAGGCAACCTAAAAAGTTGGGGTTTTTTTCACAGCCTAAGTAGAGACAGAGGGTTTTTTATAGCTGTGGTAACCCGTTTAATCTTGCCTCTCGCACAGAATTGCACTAATAAAAGAAAGATCAGCCTTCCCTAGCCCCAGCCATACTTCCAAATGACAGACCTTGGGAATTTATGCAAATAGAAATGGGCAACATATGGTTTTATGTGGCGGGGATTCGATTTCAGCGTTCGCCTTGGACTTCGGCCAACCTGCAGGCCGTAGGGCTTCGTCTACGGTTTCAACTCCCTTTAATCTTCCGGGATAAATTATATCATTCCCTGGAAGTTGGGCTCGCTGTCTCTCGGGCGGGCGGACGGCCCCGGCCCTGACTCATCCGACGGTAGTGCGAAACACCCGCCGGCGGCCACCGACGGCCGCCGCGTGTTGTTGCTTCTTCCTCTGGCTACCAGCGGCTGTAGCCCCAGGATGGGCACCTCTCCGCCGGGGCCGCGGCACTCACTCCGGGTCGTTCCTTCCTTCCATGAGTCGTGGCCGTGAGTGGCTCCGTGGTCGTTTACGTCAGCTCTTCTCCTCCACGTGGAACGGTTTACGTTAGATTTCCCAGGAATCAGTCCTTCTGGCTTTCGCCGTTGAGTGACGGTACGCACCAGTGTTATGTGTGTTTCCACAATAAATGCATTTTGGTTAAATCGGCCTCGTTTTTTTCCAAATTGGGTACAAGAGAGATGTGACTGTTCAAAGCTTAAAGTTGAGAGAATCCCACTTTTTTTTTTCGTTTGTTATGTGGACTCTTAACTGTTTTGCGGGGAGGGGAGGGGATGGCAAGCGCTGGAAGGATCTGCAGTTTGGTTAAACTGAAATAACCATCCCCTTTACTACAGCTGGAAAAGAATGGGTCAGGATAATAACGTAGGGATGGGTGCATCTGAGCAGCCTGTGGTGGAAGGGAAGGAGAGGGTTCCTCGGGTTTGCTTGGAGCGGGAGTTGGACGGGGCCCAGAGGACGCCTCCAAAATCAAATTACATCGGCGGCAGCTGCTGCCTTTGATCCTTGCGGTGCCAGTAGGTTCCTGAAACCCAGCCAGATTCTGGTTTTCTCTTTGGTTCTTCCTGACGGAGGCCAGCATTTTCACAGCGTTCCATCCCTTTTCTTCCTGAAGGAGCGTGTGTCTCCTGCATGGAAGATAAGTGTCCCAGGACGGATGGACGCCGCAGCAGAGCTGTACCCTGCCAGGAGTGCTTTGGGTGGACCCTCAGCAAGAAGATGATGAGAGCCTGGTCCAGGTTGCCCCGAGAAGCTGTGGCTGCCCCATCCTTGGAGGGGTTGAAGGGCAGGTTGGAGGGGGTTTGGAGCAACCTGGTGTGGTGGGAGGTGTCCCTGCCCAGGGCAGGGGGTGGCACTGGATGGTCTTCAAGGTCCCTTCCAACCCAAAGTATTCTATGACTTTATGACATTTTCTGTCAGTGCAAACACTAAACTGACCATCTAACCACGTGTTGCCCAAAGGCTGCTTTAAGCTCCTCCTTCAGTAACTTTCTGAAAGTTTGCAGTTTCACAGCAAACACGCTCCGTGTAGAGGAGCGCAGCCCACACTGGATGGTGGTGTTACACACAGCCTGATGTACACGCAACCCAAAAAATTCCGGGGACCCTTTGTGACCCGTTTTCTCCTGTCTGTGCTCCTTTTGTCCGGTGGCACAATGCTGGCTTTCTCTCCCCCACAACAGCCCACTGTCACCAGCAGATCCCACCACCGGCCGGCCGCCCTCCACAGGAGCACTTTGTTTGGGCTGATCACGCTGACATTTTTGCAGTTTGCTACAGAACAAAAAAATCCGTTTTCCCCTAAGTTCCTGGTTAAGTAAACAGTTATTTAATACTTACTAGGTTAAAATACCTTTTACTTCTCCACCAGCAGGGTGAAGGCACTCTCAAAATACTGCCGCAGCGCAAAAGACAACAAATGGATTTACATTTTCCAGCACTTGCAAATAGTTTCTCCTGGCGCCGAGTTATTATAATGGCCCGCAAGAATAATCCAGAACTGCTGTTTTCAGCCCCACCATTCATTATTCAAACAGAGAAACCTGCCTCTGAATGCAGCCCTATGAAAATCGAGGGCTGAACAATGTTGTGTCTCACTTCGGCGCAGTGAAAAGTGCTGGAGGTGAAGAATGAGGTCCCGTTGGCCACGTCCCCACCTCTCAGCTTGCCATCCAGTCCTTCGGATGGACCCAGCGTTAAAATCACCAGGAGATGCGTGAGATGATTGTGATTCTTCTCGCCCACCAGGTATTTCAGAGCCGCAAACACATCCATCAATTAAACTGATGTTAAAACCACAGGGACCACCGGACCCTGCTCCTCTCTCATCCCCTGGTCACCATCGAGTTGGGCCAACTCTTCTCTCCCAGCTCATGGGGACGTTCAGATGCTGGAATAACCACCAGAGGCTGAGCTTCCCCGATTATCTGAATATTCCCCAATTATTCCCCTGGATTATCTAAATTCCCATTTATTTTTTGGCCTTTCTTTTTCTCTTGGAGCAAAACCTTCTTTAAAAGTATGGGGCATCTTAGGAAAAACACCTCAATTCTGTTTTTATTTTTAAATACTAAAATTATTTCCCATACAGAGAAGCACAGGAGCACACACTCACCTTACGGAATTCACTTATTCTGCTACATGCCTGTATAATAAGCAATTTAACTGCTTTGCTGGATGAGAGCCAGAGTCAGGAAGTGTTCCCTGCAGAGAGCCAGGATTATTCCTGGCTGGCTTTCTGTCTCACTGCACATCCCACTCCATTCTTTTGCCTTCTCGGTTTGGATCCGTTTTAAAACTACTATTGTGCTTATTTTTTTTATTAAAAAAAAAAAAAAAAAGCGTGGTAGAGTCCTCTGGTCTTTTCCCAGAAATATTTCGTTGTTATTAAAGTAAATTCTCCTATGTTTAAAATGGAAATTAATGAAAAGCTGCATAAGGATCAGAGATTGCACTCCTTAAAATGTTCATTCAGAGCGCTGCGAGGTATACTCAAAAACTGTCATTTTCAGGTCTTCACTAATGCTGAGGAAATGAATATTTGCAAAAAAAAAAAACCAAAATCTCTTTGTAACTCTTTTCATGATGCAATCACATTAACGCTCTCGGGTTGTGATTTTTTTTCAACATATCTGTAAACTTACCGAAGTTACTCCTTTATTGGCTGCTTCACTTCCAGTAAATGAAAAACACGTAAACCATGTAAATAAAGCAGCTAACTAGAAACACCACAAAAAAACTTTCAATTTTGAAGCCAGGCTGTAAGTGAGCTGGAAAACAGCTTTCTGCACTCATAGCCTTTGACCAAGCCTTAATTCCATTGAACTAGAACTTTGGTGTTATTTCTATTTCTGGACGTTCTCACCAGATTTCATAACCCTGCTCCCAGTTTGCCCGGCCATGTTACTCCTGTGCCTCAGCTCCGAGGAATCCTCCTGTAGGCTTGGGAATGCTGTGAGAGCCTGCGACCACAAACGTGTGGTCTCTGAGGCAGGAAAGAGGTTCATTGCAGGTGGGGGTACCACGGGAGGTCTGGCTGCCCCCTTCTCAGGGATGCCCCGTGATGCTGCAGCCCAAATTAGGCTAATTTGGGTATTTCTGGGGATATTCAGTGCAAACCTTTGCCTCCAGGCTCTCCCAAGGATGGTTTCTACAGCTAAAGAGAAATGGGCTGAGAAACTCTGGCTCTGACTGCAAGTAAAAAACTAACCCATGAGTCAAAGGGGTGTGTGTGTGTGTATATATACATATAAATATGGATATATATAATGGACAAAGCATTAAATATCTTTGGCTAGGAAGGCACAACCATAATAAACTTCACCGTGAAGCAAATCTAACCCATAGCACAGCTCGGAGCTGGTCCCCGAGGAGTCTTGAGTCACGTCTCCATCAGGGCAGCAGCCGATAACATCGTTATCAGGTTCCCGTCCTCCATCAGGGCAGGTTCCCATCAGTTTTGGCACTCAGATGAGAAGAAAGAGAGAAGAAAATTGCACCCTGCATTTAAGACCTGTTATTGAGCCGAGGGATTGCTCTGCCGAGGTGGGAGCAGGAGCCCGACATGCTGTGGTTGCCCAGGAGGACACCACGCTGCTGTGGTCCAGCCTCTGGAGAGTCCCCTCCTGCCCTGCAGACAGGGACAGCCAGCAGTCCTCACCCCACCACACACAGCAGAGGTGCAGCTCAGTGCATTCCTATTTCCCTGGCGAGTATTTTGCTCCACTTAAAGCCTGTTTCTTCCCCAATTCACAACACCAGCCGCACGCAAAGCTGAATTTCCCCACGTGCTGTTTCACCCCTCCTGGATGAAGACCTGGCAGGGTGTGGGTGACTCAAGATACAGCCACCCTCGGTGTGGATATCACTTGGGTTTTCAGCCTGCTGAAGACATTTTACCCCACCGTAGATATCTTGAGTCTTCTTTGTCTTCCCACCAGTATAAACCACAGCAAATGGTGGTTTATGGAGTTCCAATGGCACTGATGATGGATGGTGAGAGCCTGGCCCAGGTTGCCCAGAGAAGCTGTGGCTGCCCCATCCCTGGAGGGGTTGAAGGGCAGGTTGGAGGGGGCTTGGAGCAACCTGGTGTGGTGGGAGGTGGCAGGGGGTGGCACTGGGGGGGCTTTGAGGTCCCTTCCCCCCAAAACCAGTCTGTGATTCTTTGGAGTAAGATGCGTTTCCAGGAGTAAGCAATGAAATAACAGTAAACCAAAGTTTTATTACTGTCAGCAGAAGACGGCAGCTTAATTATTAAAATGAACTAACTCCTCTGAATAAGCGTTAGGAAAAGACACCTTGTTTTCTGGCGCTGCACCCAGCCTGCTTCCACGTAAATGGGGCACAAGCTCTCGGCGTCTCCCCTGCGCCCCTCGGAGCTGCCTGGGGGCTGCCTCCCCTCCCCTCCCCCTGGCATCCCCCCTGGCATCCCCCTGCGTTGGCGGGTCCTGCAACACAAACCCCAGGCAACTCGGCTAAAACCACGTAGCCCGTTCTCACAAATCCATGGAAACAAGCACAAAGGGGCCGGGAACACCGAGGAGGAGCTGAGGGAGCCCACTGGCAACTGGGGAAAGGCAGGGGTGGTGGCCGTGCTGAGGGGCTCACCCCACCACCGCTCCCATAGCCCCACTCACACCGCGTTCGCCCTCGGGAGGAGGGGCTGGGGATAAGAGGTGGCTGCAAACAGAGCCGGCGACGGGCCAGAAAGAGTTAAAAAGATAGGGGAATAGCCAAATGCCCCAGCTGTTCCCGTGGGTGACCTGGGGCACAACAGCTCCAAACTATTTGCCATAAACACAGCAGAATTCAGCCAAGCGGCACGCAGAAGAAGGAAGTTTTCCAGCTGCACAGTGAGGGTGAAGGTCCTCCTGCTCTGGGACCTTCCAGAAGCTGTCTGAGGCCTGATGGCACCAAGAGCGGCTACAGCCAAACCCAAGGGTCCGCTGGCCCTCCTGGCTCCTGCAGCTCCTCACAACCNCTCAGCTCCATCTCCCCTCTTTCAGGGTCAAACCCTTCCCCCTCCTCCTAGGGCTCCCCTCCCTCATCAAGAGTCCCTCCCCAGCTTTCCTGGAGCCCCTTGAGGGACTGGAAGGGGCTCCAAGGTCTCCCTGGAGCCTTCTCTTCTCCAGGCTGAACCCCCCCAACTCTCTCAGCCCCCCCTCCCAGCAGAGGGGCTCCAGCCCTCCCAGCATCTCCGTGGCCTCCTCTGGCCCCACTCCAACAGGTCCATGTCCTTCCTGTGCTGAGGGCCAAGCTGACTTCAAAAGCAATGAGATTTATGAAAGTAACGTGGGATGGTGTAAAAATTCACTTTTCCCAGGAAAAAGCACGGACAGGGCCTTCTCCGTTTAATTTGAACTTTCTTTCCTCCTTAGCCCGGATCGAGACCTCCTGAAAACGGATGAGCTGAATTTAGACTGGAAACTGAGGACGATTCCCCACGTCTGTGCTAGCCTGGAAGGAACAACCAACCCCAGAAGGTGTGTGAACATTTGGGGCATTTATCCCTCGCGGAGCTGGAGGCTGCTGATCTGTCAATGCTGAGTAGCTCCCAAAACACAGAGCTGGCTGCAGAAACCAGCCGTACACCATGAGAGACCAACCTAAACCATCCCCTGCTTTTACTCAACACGGAAACTCCTTCCACGTTACAGAGAACTCAAAGGAGAAACACAAAGATGGATGAGAAACTAACTCTGATGTCTCCCTTCAAACTCCTGATTCATCCCCCGCCTTCCCTCCCACCCATTCCAACCTGCTCCTTCCCTCTCCTGGTCTGTTCCCCATCCAGGTTCTGGATTTCCTTTTCCTCTGGAGTTCTGCTTTATTCAATTCCACCTCAAGCTCTTGGTTTGTTGTACCTTCTCGGTGGCTTTGAAACATTCCTGTGCTCAGAAGTGACCTGCACAACACGATCATAACCCTGCACTGAACAGCTCTACGTCTGTAGACCTGAGGCCCCTGGGAAGAGAAACAACCCCCGCACAAGAAACTATGATTTCAGGTGGGATAAGGGATGAGAATAATTTTCAGGAGATGGCTCAACAAAACAAACCGCCCTCCATCCGAACATCCTGAGCCCAGCCAGAAAGAGACTGGGCTGTCAATCCGTTTTCAAAAAGTCCTTTTCAAACAGAATTCTCGACGAGGTTGAGATCAGCTGCGGTTTTCCAGCTCAGTCAGACCCTGAGAACCAAATTCTGTTCTCATTTGCATCCCAGCAAAGCTCAAAGCCTCACGAAATATTTGATGTTCACCCCGATGTAAATGAGAGCAGAATTTGGTCCGAAACATCCTGTTTTCCCTACTGACTTTATTACAGGGCGAGCGTTAGGCAGGAGTGCGGGTTTCTTTTGAAGTTATTTTATGGCAAGGAGATGGAGCGGCAGAGATCTAGTTCGACGAGTCGAATCTGCCCTAAATATGCGCCCAGCGCCTGGGGAGAGAACCGCGGGGAAGCCGTGGCAGCCCTGCAACGCGGAGCAGCAGAAGCCACACGAATCCCATTGAGCTTCCAGCAATTTAAATTGGAAGTACACCGCTAGAAACCCAACCCTGGGTGCTCTACATGTCAGCAACTCCCTAGATTTGTTTCGTTTCGTTTTGTTTTGTTTTTTAATATACCGGCGGCTGAATGAGTTATAAACACGAAAACTTGGAACCGTCACTGAAAACCCGCCCAGGAGGAAACTGGAAAACAACAGCACAGGGCGAGAAAACAAGCAGCAGAATTGGATAGAGAGAAGAAGGGCTAAATGGAGAATTGAGAAAGGCAAAACCCCCTCCCTGCACACCCCCTCCTCCCCAACACCCGGCAGCTCCACTACAGCCTCGATCAAACACCAACGGGAACGGAATAAATAAATAAGGGCAGAGAAACTGAACGTGTTCCGTAGGAATTTCTGCGGGTCCGCAGGAGGAAAGAGAGATGTTTGAGCACTTGGGAGACAGCAGAGGAACACAACCTCGCCTGAAGGTGTCAGGGAGGCAGGAAAGCAAACGGGACGTCACCCATCGCTCCCGGTGACTGGCACAGGGCTGGGTAATGAGCCTGAGAGACCCTCCCGACCGGTGGTGTTCCAGCTGTAGTCATCTGCCCAGTTTATCTCTAATCCCTCACACCGGCCTCCCTCGTGACTCATATTTCTTCTGTAATACAGCAGTAATAAGCCAGAAGAATTTAAGCCCGGAATAACAGGGTTGGACTTTGCATGTTTACAGTGCTTTTTCTATTTGAAGCCCTTCTCTCGTATCACCCGACTGTCCTTCAGAAGAACCTCACCTGCCGTTTGCTTCCCTCATCCCTACACCTCACCAAGGCGCAAATAAAGCCAAAGACACCGACACCTTGCCCGAGGCTACAGATGAATAAACGAAAGAGCCAAACTACAATTTCCAGTTCCGTGCCCGCGTTGCAGGACTGAGGACCTTTCCCCAGCGGGAAATGCCCTGTTGTATGTCCATATCCTGCCCAGCCCTTCTGCTGGTGTAACCCAGAAGCCCAACGTGACTTCCCCATCACACCCTGAGGCCTCGCCGGCAGCTTTTCCTTGCCTTTTCCGTGCCATTCCCATTCCTTCTGTCCTCAGGCAGCTCTACACACACACCACAGTCACACCTAGGACACGTCTGGTCTTGCAGAGCTGAGGTTTCTCCAGGCCCACACTAGAGATCACTTCAAACCTTTTGCTCCGGCTAATGACGAGCACCCCAGAAATACAGTTATTTGTCTACGACATGCAAATATTTACAGTGGATGTAAATCAGAGATTGGTATCTCCCCACCAGAAATAATTCCCCAAACACAAAAACTGAAAAAAAAAATTAACAACTTGGCTTGTTGATCATCATCATTAACCCACTTACAGAACAGCGGCGTTAAGGAGGAACATCCAACGTGTTTATACACAGTCCAGTTGGGACTCATCAAGTCTAATAATTTTTGAGCTGGAAAGTCTAGATTCATTTTTCCTTTGAAGATAAATCCACACATATACCCAGTACTCAAAATTAACTAGAACAGCAGCTTTCTAAGACTCGATTCCCCCATTAGTGCTCCTGAACCTTCATACAACATTCTCAAACCCCATTAATCACCCTATGCAAATATGTGATATGTTTGAAAGTATACACCCAAGAATTACACTGTTTTGCCCCATCTGAGCCAACCGAAATGCCTGAATTAATTTCAGCAGTCAGTGTTCCATCACAGAGACTTGATTTTGTAGTTTCTTCACAAATAAAATCCCTGCTGATAGGAAAACCAGGAGTTTTGCATCTCAAGGGCTTGTCTAAATGGCTCAGAAAACAGGAGATCTAATACATCATTCCTGATAGTTTCACAGACAGAAGAACTGGAGGAAAGCTCTCGAGATCTCCATGAGTTTTGGACTTCAGGGACACAGCTCGACTGACCAAAAGGTGAAGGGAGCAATTCACAGTCTGGACTCATCTTGTTGGGATTACAGCTCTTTTATGCAAACGTGAAGACAATGATGGCATCGACAGTCAACTTTGCAGCCCAAAGGGACTTATGGAAAATCTGCAGTTTATGGAAAATCCTTCCTGGGGCAAATTTAGCTGAACTGAGAAAGCTCTAGCCAGTAGTAAGAGAACTTTCGCCAGGCACACCAGATGCTAATAAAGCAGAATAACGTACCTCTTTGAAGTTGTCGAAGGCAGATAAGATGATTTCATGCCCTCCTCTGACGAGGCAAACGGCTGCTAGAAGTTCTAAGACGAGGGCCTTTGTCCTGCGAAGAAGAGAACCGGTCACAGTCAATGACCACCCCGTCCTGAACCACCTTCTTTCCACCCGTCTGCGAAACAGACGTGGAGACACCGGGAGTTTGCATCCCGTGTGTTTTTTAATCTCTTAAAACCAGTAAACCTGCAAGAGGTGTAACGCTGAGCATCATCTGGAGCATCAGCTGATCCAGGGAACGGTGACTCTCCCGGGATCATGCGGTTTTCCCCACGTTTTAACACTCCTCAAAACATGCAGAAGTTGAAATCACGAATTATATTTAGGAAAATACAAGCAAACCCACGGCAGTCACACCGCTCTGGCCAAGGCTGACCTCGTCTTGCCCTGCCGCAGCGCCCGCCTGTGCAGATCTCACACGAGCCACGGTCACTGCACATCAGCCACAGGTCACCGGCTTCACCGCAGCCCAGCCCCGTCCCTCCCAGCCCAGCTTTTCACCCATGTGCTTATAATTCACATCTGTATTTCTCCTGATACAAATCTGAATTATTTTCTGTGATAATCAGTTATTATTCATAGCCACCAAAAAAAAACCCCCAACTAGACGTGGCTGGCTGAAGGATGCCTCGGCACGTCTTCCCCCTCTTGAATCACAAATTCGGGCATCTGATCAACAGCAGCACTAACACAGGCATATTAATGAGAGAAGACAACAGATTACTGAAAGAAAAGCATGCAAAAAAAAAAAAAAAAAAACCCAGACTCAGTGTAACTCCAAAATAAATAATTCCCGGGACTTTCTTACCGGGTTCACATAAGGCAAAAGCACCAACCGGACTTTATGGCCCGAAGAGCTCTGAGCAGGTATTAAAATCATGCAGACACATATGAAATTAGTCCCATGCTAAAGCATTGACTCAAACCAGATGTTACAGAAAAAGAAAATACCTTTTGGCTTTCAAAGTGTCAAGGTTATCTTTGGAAACCAGAAAAAATGTTCACCTTCCTAGGAAATTTTAAATGTATCATTTTCAATTCTTAGTCATCGCTTTTATTTTTCCTGCCGCAAGAAGAAAATCCAAGCTCTTTCAGACAGGATCAAGGGGTTCTTCCTACAGATCTTCAGCAATATCTCCTCCAAGGGTGACTGCGGGACTGGAGCCCCTCTGCTGTGAGGACGGGCTGAGAGAGTCGGGAGGGTTCAGCCTGGAGAAGAGAAGGCTCCAGGGAGACCTCGGAGCCCCTTCCAGTCCCTCAAGGGGCTCCAGGAGAGATGGGGAGGGACTCTGGATCAGGGAGGGGAGCCCTAGGAGGAGGGGGAAGGGTTTGACAACTGAAAGAGGGGAGATGGAGCTGAGATGTGGGGAAGAACTTGTTTGGTGTGAGGGTGGTGAGAGCCTGGCCCAGGTTGCCCCGAGAAGCTGTGGCTGCCCCATCCCTGGAGGGGTTGAAGGGCAGGTTGGAGGGGGCTTGGAGCAACCTGGTGTGGTGGGAGGTGTCCCTGCCCAGGGCAGTTGGAACTGTATGATCTTTAAGGTCCCTTCCACCCCAAACCATTGTATGATTCCATGATTCCATGATCTCTAAGCAGAGCCCTGGGGATGCCCAGGTCTCCGATGCTGGCCGGAGCTGCCAACATCTGGGGTGGGGATGGGGAGAGGACAGCTATGACTGTGTTGGTGGCATCCTATTGGGGACAACCGGAGGAGACAGAGTCCCTATGTCCATCCTCCACCCGATCCTGCGGGTTATTTTAGCCGCACTTGAAAGCTTTTTTTTTTTTTTTAATAAATAACCCACCTATTTCACAAATGAAAACTCTCTCTTGATCACCTGGTTTCCAGGCACAGAAAACCAAAAATGGCTAAAAAAATGAACTCCCCATAGCCTTCCCATGTCAGGTTTGCTGACTAAGGGCTAAATAAAAGCAAGGAATGAAGTACCGGGTTCCATCAGGACAAGATTTCAAGTGGTGCGCTGTAAGGCAAGCGGACAGCCTAAGCAACGGCTATATATATATATATATATTTACAGTGCTGTTGAGTTTTGTCTCAGCCCCTAGTTTTACCCTTGCAGACACTGCGATGTCAGATCTGGTTCCGTTAGACACGCAAGAGCTCCAGGCTTTGCTGGAAGTGGCTGCCAGGGTGACAAGTGTGTGCGGGGAGAGGGGGGGACACCGCCAGCAGCTCCCCTGTCCCCACTATTGCTGTGGGTGACCAGCAACCCGACCCACAACCAGAACGGAACCCTCTCTCAAAGAAACGTAAAGTTAAGGACACCCCAGTTAAGACGATTTTCCAACTCTTTGGGAAAATCCCACACTGGGCTGCCACCGAGCTGCAGGGCTCAAGCAGGGACTTTCAGCTGAAGAGTCAGAACTAGACGGCAATGGCTCGTCCATTTGCACCATAAAACAGATTTAATCTGATTCAGGATGAAGGTGGATTTTTTGCTAAAGGTTTGAGCACAAACATACCCCTGAAAATCCTTTTCTGTCTACTTACCTACTATTTAAACTCTCTAAAAGCAAGGGCAGCCTACCTGGGGTTCTTGTTGTTCAAGCTTAGTGCAATTTCGTTAACGGCATGTGGATGCGACATGACCATATTGAATCCGTACTGGAAAGAGAAGGGGAAAACATCGTTTCAGTTTTGAGACTGAAACTATTATTTTTAAAATCCAAGAAACGACATATCTCTGACCAGACCTGGCAGCAGACCTTCACGACAACAAAACATTGAATTTACTAAGTCAGCCAGCACTTTTCCGTCCCCCACCACGCCTAACAAACTTCTCTGCCACTAACAGGGTCCCAAGTACCCAGTTTGGCCACGTTGGCCAACAAAAAAGGGGCCACTCCCCCCCTGCCAACCCCTCTGCTCCTCCTTTCCCCTTTTCATTCTGACAGTCAAGTGCATCATTCACTCTCCAAAGAGGAATTTGCCATTCGGCTGCCAAAATCTGCCAAATTCACCGCGTGCGGTTACTGCACGGGTAAGGTTGCCTTTGCTCTCCAAAAAGAAAACAAAAAAAGAATTGCTCTGGCAAACACCGTACGGGTTATTAGTACAGGATCGTTGTTTGCATCCTTCCCTTCGGAAGGGAAGACACCCTGTAACTTGCAGGGAGCCGGCATCCCCAAGGGCAGCGTGTTAGAAATAGCTCATACGACTCATAATAAAGGTGTTCACCTTCCTTTCAAGCACTGATCTTTTAGCTGTTATATTTTTAGCAAAAAATCCCCAGTCTCTGAAGCTACCTGGGGATGCCATATGATCACAGCATCCCACCGAAGAGAAAAGAAACTCACAAAAATAAGATTAGCTTTGGTCTGGTTTACTCTTTGATTTGCGGTTGTCGCAACTGCCTTGTGATGAATAAGAGCGAAAGCTCGGATTTTCCACCCGTGCCCAGCTCTTTTGAAAAATTCTCCCATTTCCTCAGTGCTAGTGCTAACTTCTGAGACAAATTGTAACTTCAGTTTCGTGGCTGCGTGTGTAATACTCGGGCCCATCACTGCCCAGCGTGCACGGGCTCTTATCTACGTGTGTCTTCACATCTGTTCTAAATCATCTGCCTGCATGATGAGCACTATGTCACCCCGCTTCCCAGCTTCCCTGCCTAAGAATGAGGCACAATTTAAAGTGTCAGTTTTACCTTAATAATTCACCGCTAACCTTTTCCTCCCCCCTCCCAGCAACAACGCAGCGGTGGGGTCCAACGGAAGGAAAAAGGAAATACCTGGTAATTCATTATGGCCCGTAAACACATGATGCAGACATGGACGTCATCTTTTTTACTCACTAATCTGGAATTTTTTAGAGTTCTTCGGCTCGGCAAGGTGTTATACCTGCAAAGAGAAACAGCTCTCATCAATCGCAAAGGCTATTTTGAGGCGGTAAGAAAAAAAAAAGGGGGAATGGAAATATCCCTCCTCTGGGTGAAAACGCAGCTGGATTTAAGTTCTGTGGAGCAGATGCCCATCGGACAACACACGTGCCAGTAACACGGGGAAAAGGTGACGGATGGACCAGGAACGCCGGTCCCAGCCCTGTCCACGAAGCTTCAAAGCCAGGCACCTCCATCTCCCGTGGCACCCAACGGGGATGGAACGATCCACCCACAACCAAAGGTTTTTCCGGAATTTTTTTTTTTCCCATGCACTTCACTCCACACGGACTTTTAATGGATCTGAGCATCAGCAAAATGTATTAATTCCCACTGAGCTTCATTTAAGAATGGTGCCTCTCTTCTATTCCGCAGCTGAGCTTTCTGAAAGCCCTCCAAATTATTTGAGGAAAATGCAGCCCTTCGGAACCCTCCTCGGAACAGAGGCATTAATTATTTTAATTGTAACCTCTAACTGGTAAAGCAACCTTGAATCCGGTTAAATAAGTACACAGAATAAACACAAAGGGAAATCTTTAAGTCTGTCGATTCTACGGCACGGTAAATGAAAACCACCACATTTCAGCTCTTCCCTGAGACGCTGCTTATTTTCTTTGAGAAGAAACCTGCTCCGGGAGCCGAGCACAGGAAACGGGAGGGGAGGAGACGGGCTGCCGTGGGAAACACACGCGTGTTCTCAAGCAATGAGAGGATCATGATTATGGTCAAGAAACTATTCACAGTGATGGGGGAACTGCTAGGGTGGCCATGGTGCTGCCCTGGGACCAGCAGGACAAGTTCCATCCACACTGGGGGGCTGTAGGGTCCCCCGGCCGTGCCAGGGACAGCGGGGGTCTCTGCGGGTGGCCCCCCAGCAGCCCCAGCCACCGGCAATGCCGACATTGGAAATCACAGTTGGGGGTGGAAAATCACAGTACTTGTTCCGTTCCCCCAATTTACAGAGTAAAAACAGCCGGGAGAGAAGGTCCAGGCTGCAGCATCCAGGGATTTGCTCCTGATTTACACCGATTTACAGGTGAGAGCAGAGACCAGGGGACATGGCTCGCTGGCTAAGGAAACTCCCAGGAAGGCACAGCAATCCTGCTGCATTTCCAACTATCCCACTCGGGCCTGAACATGGAGGAAGAAAGTCTAAAAAATCTGCTGATGGGAAGACAGAAAGAAAACTAAGGTGATGCACGTGCAGCCATGTGCAAATCCTGACATTTCCTCTGCAAAGAGCAACTCCTCGTGGGGAGGAAAGAGAAATTCATGGGTGAAGCTTGACTGCCGGAGTAAATACAACCTCCAGGAAAAAGAAAGCTGATGGAGAGAACTGGAGCTGGGCTCACACTTGCCAGTGCCACCTTTGCAGCCTGGAGAGCACACACGGGAAGGCTTTCCTAATCTTTGATTCGGGAAAACAACCGCAGTGGGGAAAGCTTCTGGGTTACAGCATCCTTAGCTCCCGCTCCAGTCCCCAGCCAGGAGTGAAGCCAATCCGTACTGGTACCCAGCAATGACTGCACACACTCGCCGAGGCAGGGGGAGAAGGGGAGAGCTTCCAGGGGACACACAAACCCAGGTTTTTCCATCCCAGAACTATCCCAACACTCCCAAGGAAGCCTGAGTGAGGCAGAGGGAGTCAGCGGGGAACGATCTGTCGTCATTTCGCGTAACACGGCAACGATGCGGCCTCACCAGTAATTACCAGGTGCCAGGACCAAAGCACACCTGGTCATTTCAGAAGCGCTCCGGAGAGCGGGACTGCTGCGGAGCCCAGAGCCTGGCACGGGCTCCAAAAGCACTTACAGAGGGAAAAAAATCCATCAAGAAGCGTTAAAGGTGAGATGCAATCCTTAGACCTACAGAGTGCTGGAAGCAGGAGCACGGACCTGGAGAAACATCCCTGGATACCCACCTTGCTGGTACCAAGCAAGTGCTCCAAGGACCTCCTGCACTGAGTGTGAGACTCGGTGAGAAAGGGCAGAGACACGGCTCCGGTGTCCTCACACTCCACCGTCCTCCTCTTTCTTTCCTTTTGGGGGGTTACCCTGGTTATTGCTGGTGCTACCGTGCAGTTACTTGTCTAATCCACGCTACTCATTGTGTTTAAAAAAAGAGGTGTAGCTTTTAAAAACAGTGATTAACTACATCACCATCATTAATAATAAGGATTAACAATAAATACATGAACAAGTAATAACAGACTGGTTTTATTCTGACTCACTGGATCGCTCTCTGGCACAAAAACCACACTTGCAGATTTTCTCACTTTAATTATACCAACGGGATGGGGCTGCACCGAGTGCCGGGCAGCGATTCCAGCTCCGTATCACCCTCGCCCGTGGGACCTCTCCGGGAGCAGAACCAGCATCGAGCTCCGGAGCGCGGTGCCGAACCCCCTGCCCACGGAGAGCCGGAGACTCTCAGGCTTCGGCAATTTCTTCCCTTGGCTTTCATTTTTCCGAGATGAAAGAAACCCCCAAATTCAAAGCAGAATTCAGTCAAACTGCCCTTTTTTTTTTTTTTTTGCCTCTTCTTTTTTTTTTTTTTTGCTTTTTTCCCCCGTGTATCCGAATGCATACATCACGCTCAGGGCGCTCCAGACGGATTTCAGGTTTGTGGGAAACATGACCTAGTTTTGCCGGAGCCCAGCGAGCGGTGGGATCGCAGGAACCGGGTTTTGGGGAGCAGACCCCGAGGAGGGAGACGGGACTGGGACACTACTGGGCTGCTCTCCGTGTCGTGGCGGTGGGCCCAAGCCCCCACCAGCCCTTCGGATGGGACGCTGCACCTGGGATGCGGGACATGGTCCGCCTGCTCCTGGAGGGAATGGGGACAGCCAGGGACTGTCCCCATGGATGGGCTGACTGCCCACACACAGACCTTGAGCTCAGGGACTCATTTATCTTCCAAATCTCCCTTCCTGGGACAAAGAAAGAGCCGTTCAACCTTCAACTGGGAGCCCTGCATTGAATCTGAACTGGGAAGTGTGGAAGCACTGCCAGCGTTGGCTGGAGAAGGTTGTCCCCACACCGCACCGGCGTATTTCCAGACATTAATGTCACTAAATATGAAAAACACTGCAATAAAAAGATTTAAAAGTCACTTCTAGTCACCCAGAGATCGTTCCTACAATGACTTATCTCAGTTTTAAGCCGCTAACGGCTGCATACATTATTTTCCTTTAAAATTTAAGTAAGTAGAGTAATTAGATCTTTATCACGCTTCTGGTAGAAGAAAAGAATCTTCCTTGGTGCTTGGTGTCTCAGCTCCTTACATTTCAGGATGCCTTTAAACATCTGCCAGAGCTTTGTCAGCTGTAGCAAATGGGAGCAAGTCTCCTTAAACTAATAAAAGATGACCATAAAGGCAGAATTTGGCATTTCCAGTCGCTTGGGGAGCGGGGAGAAACAGAATCAGGGAACAAGGATACCCTGAAATGCAGCAGGACCCTGGAGCAGACTGGGTCCATCTCCCTGGGATCCACCACCTGGATGGAGCCTACTCGGGCTGAGGGATGCTCTCATCTACACCTCACTGCCCGCACCTCACCGAACCCCAGCTCTGCAGAGCAATGCGGCCACCAAAGGGAAGGTCTGAGGTGGAAACAACACTCACCTCTTCTGAAGAGGTAGAGAAGACCCACAGAAACCCAACAAGGGCTGCAGACATCCCATAGGGCACTACCTGCCCACAGCCAGGAAAATGGCTGTCTTGAATCATAGAATCATAGAATCATGAAGCCTGGAGATGTTCACTTGGAGGATTCTCATACCAATGACCCACCAAGTGACCCACCATGTAGGCAAAGGCAGAGGGACCTGCCCTGTTCGCTTCCCAAAAGCCAAGATGACCCTCACCCATGGGACAGAGCCCCAGCCCTGAGCTCTGTGCTCCTTGCCATAGCCCTCCTGCTGTCCCCACCGCCCTGCACATTGTTAATTGCTAATCAGTGGGACCATCAGCGACACGCAGAGCTTCCCGTGGCCGTTCCCCACCAGGCTGAGGAACGGGCACAGAATACACAATTGAGAGCTGCAGCGCAGAGAAAATATCTCCCGCGCAGATGGGATTCTGCCCTAGATTTAGATCCCTTCCCTTCAACAGATGCAAATTTCTTCACACAGACATGAGTGCCAAGAATTAATGAGGATTTTTTTTTTTGTACAGAAACTCTTTTGCGACGACTCCGCACGCTGGAACACCGGCTCAAGAAGCTTTCTCTGGACTAGCGGGGACTGCAAGGACCCCCGATGTGATTCGTCTCCTTCCCGAGGGCAGGGCAGGCTGGTGGAAGCTCCAACACCTCCCTCCACACGCCAGGAGCCAAAGCGGGGGCGGGAAGAGGGGGGGGAATGATCTTCTTCTGCTTTTATTTCAGTTCTTGTTACTAACCATTAGGCTGGATCCGAGCATCTGGATGAATTGTTGGGTTTGATTTCCTGTCTGCTGCAGGTCAAAGATTATGTCACCACGAGTATATTTATCCTGGTAATTAAACTCAGATGGTTCCTCTTTTATTTCCTCCGCCCCGCCTTTAAAGAAGAACTCTAAAACCTTACTTCTGAAAAAAGAGCAGAAAGAGGAAAGCTGAGGGTGTGCGAGCTCCTGCAGCGTGGAACGCTCTCCTCCTGCCTCCGTCTCCACGGCACTTCGTTATCCTCACCAGCCAGAGCTGCTGAGGATGTCCAGCCTGTCCCGGACTCACCCAGCGCTTTGTACAACCCAAGACCCAGAAAACACCACCTGCGAAGGCGTCTCCTGGCCCACAGCAGCTCAGGCCGACACTGAAGACCCACGGATGGATAATTAAAACACCTACGCAACGAATGGAGATACTCAAAGTAAACAAAAGCCCTCCCCACCACGGTGAGGGAGCACAGATCTCAGTACAAGCTCCTGCCATCTCCACCAACTCCAGCGGAAGGACTTTCAGGCTTAAAGCGAGGACAATGTGCCCAGCCCAGTGGTGTGGACTTCTAATGTCCCACGTTAATAACAAATACGAGTTACAGCTGGTTTCTCTCATCACTTTTATCTTACTCTCTGCTAAAGAATACCATGCCCTCATTTGTCTAGGCCTGGCTTCCTCAGAGTAGGAGCAATGAGAGCAGAAGACAACCCAGGGTGGACCTCACCGCCCCCCCTGCTGCTCGCCCAGCTCTGCGTGGGCTGGGACTCCTGCTTTTCCTTGGGGTTTGGTGGGTTTTGCATCGCAGTTCTGCAGTTTTGGTGGTGGTGGTTTGGAGTTGGTGGTGTTCGTATGACGAATGTCCTTCTGACAGCAGAAAGGGACTTCAGAAGAGGAAGGTCTTGGCACCTCCTACAAACTTTGGATTTTGCTGATCTTCTCTTAGAGCAAGGTACAAGCTGGGTCTGCTGGACATGGGGACCCTGAACTTGCACCCCACTGCAGGGGATGAGACATGGAGAGGGAAAGACCTTGAGCCTGTGCTCTGTGATGACAAAGCTGGTCTGTGCCACAAATGTAAAGAAAATAAATCATAGAACAGTTTGGGTTGGAAGGGACCTTAAAGGTCATCCAGTGCCACCCCCTGCCCTGGGCAGGGACACCTCCCACCACACCAGGTTGCTCCAAGCCCCCTCCAACCTGCCCTTCAACCCCTCCAGGGATGGGGCAGCCACAGCTTCTCGGGGCAAAGGACTAAGAGCCTGTTGGGTTTGTCTTCATCTAAAAGAATCTGAGAAAACTGTTAATCCAGAAAGCTGAGGAGATCTTTCCTGCTTAAAATACGTAGAGGATTCCCCTCTAGTTCGACCAGGACAGTTTCCGACAGACACCCCACACCACCACCAGGCAGGTGACACGAGATGGGGGGGACACGCTGCCTTGGAGAGACACCACTGCCCGACCAACGCCTGTGCCAGGTCTGTAAAAATCGTGGTCTTCAAAGCAGAGAAACCATGAGAATCACAAGGCCGACCACTGACTGCTCAAAAATCCGCTCCGTTAAATTGGCAGGGATCTCACCAAAACGGTGACGGTGAAAGTCCAACTCATTGCACCCAAGAAGCCGTGCCAAATTTGAGTCCAATTTCTGGGTTAAGCTACATTTACCTGGATCCCTCCCTCATTAGGGACCCCGCAGATTTTGAAGGAAGAAATGAAGTTTCTCAGTTCCGTCCCCATAAAAATTGAAGCATTTGACTGGGAAGAAAGGGAATTTCTAATGGGCTGCGACATGGCAGAGTCTGCATTAATATTTATCTGAGAGGACAGTATCCAGAAAGCTGAGCATCACTTTCTCACGTGAAAGTAATGCTCTGTCTCCCCCCAGAAAAGCAGCAATAAAATCCCCCAAGGTTCATCCCCGTTTTTATCCTCCTGCCCTCATTTTGGTGCTTGCTTCCCAAATCCCTGCACCTCCCCTTAAAAAAAGAATAAAAAAATAAAACCCCACCTCAGTTGCCAAGGAAACCCAGCGAGCAGGGAGCTGGCAGGGTTTAGCACTGCTCAAAAGAGCCAGGGGAAGCCTGTTAAAGTCACAATTAGCAATGGATAGTCTCCATCAGGCAAAGAACAGGCAGAGAGCCCCCATGCCCCGGTCACCGCCGGGTGACGTCCCACCCCTGGCTTAGCTCCTGCTCCTTCTCCTAGAATTAAATGCGTAGAGCCACACATCAGCTGGGACCGAGCAGGGTCCTGAGGGCTACAGCAGGTTTGCATCCACCAGCCCCAAGGACGGGGAGAGCTGGTGCCACGACACCGCCAAACGGGCACCAAAAATGAGGGAAAAAAGGGTGTCAAAGCTGGCAGGAAAGACTGTCTCCCCAAATCTTCTCAATAAGGAGGAATCCAGGCCAAATCCATTCTCATTTTTCAGACCGCTGTGGCATAGGAGGGGTGAGCCCAGCTCCTGGATTTGGAATTACCCTGTGAAGATTGTCAGCCTTCTCCTTTTTCACCCAAAGAGGGAGGGTCTCTTCTTCCTCTCCCTCCATTTTAATGGCCTTTCTAACAAAGACAGAAGAGGAGCTGGCACACAGAGGAATCCCTGGTCGGGGTCTCCAGAGGTCCCAGACACGTCATCTACCCAACGACGGGGCAGGAACCTCCCAGTTTTGACCAGAAACGCCGTCCTGCTCACCCTCCTCATTCCATGAGCACCCACCTTGTTCTCAGGAACAGATTCTGCTTCACTTAACCAATATTTACCAAATACACCAACAAACCCTTCTTAAAAGCTTCCCACCTACTTTTAGCTTTTACTCTTTTTAACACACATAGTCCCCAGCTATTGGAAAACTATGCATTTTAAAACACAGATCATTGTTTTTTAATGAAACACAAACCCAAGACGCTAATTCAATGTAAAATGTTGGGCAGTCTCTGCCCAAGCTGCCCCAGCACCTGGGTGGTTCCATGGGCAGGAGGGGGCACGTGGCTGAAAAACACTTTTCTGGCTTACATTTCTGTGCCAGCTTCAGGTAAAATTTGTAACAAAAAAGATGAATCACAGAATGATATAGGGTTGGAAGGGACCTCTGGAGATCATCCAGTCCAACCCCCTGCCAGAGCAGGTCCACCCAGAGCAGGTCCCACAGGAACGTGTCCAGGTGGGTTTGAATGTCTCCAGAGATGGAGACTCCACCACCTCTCTGGGCAGCCTCTGCCAGGGCTCTGCCACCCTCACAGGAAAGAAGTTCCTCCTCAGGTTTAGGTGGAACTTCTTATACTCAAGTTTGTGCCCATTCCCTCTTGTCCTGTCCCTGGACATCACTTGAAAAAGACTGGCCCCATCCTCCTGACACATATCCGTTAAGTACTTATAGGTGTTGGTCAGATCCCCCCTCAGCCTTCTCTTCTCCAGACTAAAAAGACCCAAGTCCCTCAGCCTTTCCTCAGCAGAGAGATGTCCCAGATGTTCCATCATCTTCTTAAATGCCATGGACAATGGCTAAGGGGTCTGGGTCTTAGGTATGAAGCTACTGGCAATATGATAAAGAGATAAAGATCTTCTTTCAAAGCAAACCCCATTTGATTTTCTTTTAGGGAAACCCCACTCTACGGAAGCAAACTACGCTTTGAAGTTATAATGTGATAACCACACGGTTTGGGGGCTCAAAACTGCCCCCCCCCCAGCCCCAATGCTCGCTGGGGCAGGGGCTCTCCCCCAGGCGTGGGATTAGCAGATTATAAGGCATGGGGCGCAGCGCTCCCATGCCCTGCGTCTCCAACCTTCCGACCTGGGACTTACGAGGTTTTCCGGCTGGAAGCCTCATCGGAAGGGCGTAAAGAGAAGCCGCTCCAGAGGCAGTTGGCCGAAAAGCAGCTCTGGCGGCGTTTGAACCGAAGTTGCTCGGGCAGAGAAACCAATCTGATGGCACGTGAGAGCGGAGGAGGGAAGGATGGCCAGAGAGAAAGAATGGGAGGAGAGCGTCCGGAGGAGGGAGGGGGAATGAAGGATGTAAGGAGGGAGACATTGAAATGGAAAATAAAAAGGGTAAGGACGTGAAAAAGAAAAAAAAGGATGGAAGGAAACGAAGAGAAAAAATGTAAGAGACACGTAATGTAAACCTGAGTTATGCATTTCTAGTGCAACTCATCACAAACACAGTGTTACAGACATCTCCCAAGGACAGAGAGCAGAACCAGACATCCTCCTGCAACCACCACACTCTGCCATTTCTCTGTCATAGCAATTAAAGAGCAAAGAAAACCAAAACCGCTCAGAATACCTTTGCAACATTAAAAAAAAATAAAAAAAATATCAACTGGTCGAGTGATTTTGCTGGACTCCACAGCCCGTATCTCTTTACCAGGACTGTGTGTCTGCCTCCCCCCCACTGGTGATGTCTGTGAACCGCATCTTCCAGGCATCGCTCCCGCCGCAGCTCGGGCTGGAGGTGGAAGGAGGAGAGCTAAAGAGCCAACGTCACCATCCACCCACCAACCAGAACTGAACCCCAACATGAAGATGTAGGGAAAAGCTGTGAGTCCCCGCTGGCTCCATCTTTTCTGGACTCCTTTATGCCTGCAGTACTATGTAAAAAACTCCACAAAAGCCAAATAATAAGTCAAAAAGCGTATGAGTAAAGGCCATGCAGTGCTCTGAGCTGCCCCCCTGGGCAACGGCAGTGAGGGTTTCAAGGTGGTGTTTGGTATGGTGTAAAATAGTGAAGCACTGAAGGAATGCGAGAGAGTCGGCTGCCCTTCAGTCCTGGGAAGTGATCCTGCCTCTTCCACAAACTCAAAAAAAACCCCCAGGATTTGGAAAGAGAGACCCCACAGTAAAGCTGGGGTGATGCTGGACTTCACAGCAGCCTTGAAGGATGGAAGTGGTCTTCAAATTATTAAAAAAAAAAAGTCTCATTCACAGCAGCAAGAAAGGAATGTGCTGCTAGAAGAGACCTTTTTTCGTCGAGATGCCGGATGGGAGCTCCAGGCTGGCTGGGTCTGTGGAAATCTTGAGATCCTCCTTGGAGAAGAGGAACTGCTTCCTCTGTGCAAGGCACATTGAACCTGCCGGGAACGTGTGGCACATCCATCCTTAAATCACTCTGCCACCAGGAAGGGAGGCAGAGATATTCTTGCCTCTTCCTCCACCGAGGAGGAGTGTAACGCTGCCCTGTGTTACTATTTTAGCGCTTCTTTCCACCCCAAAACCATCAGCTCAATGACACATTTCCTACATATGTCAACCCTATATTGTGAAAAAAGGGAAGAAGAAAAATATTCTAATTGGAAAAAAACCATAGTGACTCTTCTCACATGGAAAGTGGCTGTTTGCAGAATCATAGACTCATAGAATGGTTAGGGTTGGAAGGGACCTTAAAAGACCATCGAGTTCCAACCCCCTGCCCTGGGCAGGGACACCTCCCACCAGACCAGGTTGCTCCAAGCCCCATCCAGCCTGGCCTTGAATCCCTCCAGAGATGAGGCAGCCACAACCTTCTCTTTGTAGGTCGCCCACATCCCGAATAAAGGCCTTACCGTAACGTGGAGTGTCTGCCGGAGCGGGAAACGCTGTTGCCGACCGGGGAGGGCAAATTGCTGCCTCTGTGCAGGTCCTCAATGGAGCGGCTCCAAGGCTTCGACTTGTCCATGGAGTTCTCCACGTTGTTCTCCAAACTCTCAAAGTCAAACCTGAAAGGCAGCAGAAATCCCAGCGCCGGGTTAGAGAGAAGAGGTGGTGATGAATGGTCCTGCCTCAAAGGAAAGCAGGGGAATGCTTATACCTGTCCCCGTTTTATTTCAATCAATCAATACATTGTGCAACTACTAATCCAGTTTCTTCCATCAACATGTGCCCGAGCATTTACACTGCCTTGCTGGCCCCCACGGATCTCCCAGCATATGTCATGTATTACCATAATCATTACATTATTTTCTTTGATTTCTGACTCGGTGCCCATTGTACTGCTATAAAATTGCTTGTTCCCCTTACAGCTTTTGAGGTTATTACTCATGTTTACCACGTTAGAGAGGGGAAAAACCCGGCAAGCTGACTTGCGTACGCTTGTATAATTTTAGGAAGAAAGTCTTTATACAAACACTCCTTTTTCGCTATGCACAGTTTTTTCCAGTGTTAGGAACATTCTAAACCATATAATTTTCCTACATTAATTTTATTGCAACCCCACCAAAAATCTCTTTTCTGTGCGATGATATGTATACATACAACTGATGGCATCTCTTCCGAAAATAAAATACCAACTCCCCTCAGCTCGAGTTCCTGACTACAGCAGGATCTTTAACCCACCGCTTCTTTTCATGCAATTTTATACAAAAATCTACTGCGACAACATCCTGAAGTGAAAGGCTGGGGATTCACAAACACAGACCCTCTGCTGAACAACGACTTCAAGTCGTGTGACACAATGACTAACGAAAGCGGATTTGTTTCCCAGCCTGTTTTAGCAGTCATTAATGTAATCAGATTTAATAATCGTGAATAATTAATCATTAATAATGCCTTACTTACGTGACTGCGTACTGTGCGAAGGACAAGTACTCCACCAGAACATCCAGACCTTTGTTCTCCTCGTTCAGGAACTCCCTCACCCATCTGTTAGAAAAATCATTAGATATCAGAGCCTTCCACAGGCTTCGGGGAGCGCTGGAATTCCGGGCAGATAAACTGGAGACAGGGCCGTTGCAGGAAAGGCAGGAGCTAAAATGAGCTAAACTTTGCTTTCTCACTCGGGAAAAGACAACTTTTAAAAAGCGCCCTTTATTATTTAGAGGACTTTATAAAATAGAGTCCTTTCCAAACGTACTGAAACTAGCTTTTTTGCAGGACTATAACAGGAAAAGTATTGACACACACCCCCCCCCCAAACCATAAAAACCCCTGAGCACACTCTGCATTACTCAGAAACTAGATGTTTTTTCTTCAAAGTACTGAGGTCTAGAGCTGGTAGGTGCCTTCCCCAGCACAGAGGTGTCGCTGGAGAAGGGCATGGACCGCACAAACCCCCGAGCGGTGGTCACAGCCACCAAATAACACAGGAGTCCCAGGGACCTGGGTTATTTTTTCCCACATTCTCATCTCTAGCAGCATCTCAAGAGCATAGGGACAGCACAACAGCAAAAGAAAAATGGCATCAAGGGTGAGATCTGACATCCCCGACATATTTAACAGTAATTTTTGCCTTCTCTTTTTAAAAGATCACCTGTTACTGGGAATTTTAGTCTCTGAGAACTTGGGAAAATAATCTTCACTTCAGAAAAGCCCGTTACAGAATGATAGAATGGTCCAGGTTGGAAGGGACCTTCCGGATGAGTGAGTCCAACCAACACTGACAAACCCACAACTAACCCATGTTCCTGTCTTCCAAAGCTTTCAAAAACTCGCAAATGCCAAGCAAAATTTGCAAATCCAGACATCTGGGGGCAAACCCAGGCAAGCAAGGAGCCTCAGCACAGCCCCAGTGCTGCTTTCCTCCAAATCCCAACTGGGGCAGCCAAATCCCCCCCCCAGTAGCAGGCTGGGGGTCACTGGAAGGAGTGGGGAGCCAGGGAGGGAACCGGGGCATTGCATCCCCTGCTCCCACCAGAGCAGGAATTCATTGCTTCTGAGTTATTCTACTCTTTAGCCTTTAAATCTTTTGCTATAAAATAAACAACCATGTCATTCTGATAAAACCTATTTTGAAACCTATTTTTCAAAAGCAGGCGAGCAAAATGAATAAATAGTGGTCTCCTCAGCCCCATGTATTTATCTGCTGCACCATCACGGTTCCTCCTGCGTGCCCGTGAGCTGCCGTAAATCTGCAGAGCCTCGTGCTTTGGATGCCCCAAGTCTCTGGTGGGGAATCTTTTGTGTTGGAGAATGAGGGAAAATTAAATGGGGGGGCTGTGGGAGAAGTCTGCTGTAGATATTTGTGATGGTGCGGGAGGGTCCCCCATCACCACGCACACCGTCCGTGGGGAGCCCGACCCCCCCAGGGAGAGAAGGGCTGTTCCTCCCACTGTTAAAAACGCCCTGGCTTCCTCAAAATGTGAGCAGCATCCTGGAAAGTCAATGTAATTGAGGTGGACACATGAAATAAAACGCTGAAGAAACTTCCTTGGCTGAGGGGCCAGTGCTTGAATGGGGTTCTGGTGCCAAGAGCCGAAGCAGAGGTGAGACCGGTAGCAACGCGATGGGAACCCCACGTTCCACCAAAAAAATGAAGTCTCTGGTGATTCCTCTACTTCTGTTATTTGAGAATTTTGTGTTTTGTAGAGCTAAAATACTGGGAATATTACTCACAGCCAGTCTTCAGGAACTGTGTCATGTTAAAGCTATAAAACAGCATGGGTTTTTTTATATATATATATATTTATAGCTGCAATACCATTACTATTCTAGACACAACCCTACCCATCCTGCTCTGACTGACTGAGGGCGAGCAGATATTTGACTGCAATCTTTTCGCAGCCTTCACAGAGACGTGGATGAACCCTATCATGAAAGGATTAAAGCTGAATTATTCTCCTGAGATGCCCAGCTATCGCTTAACTGAGCCCTTCAGGCTTTAACGATCAATCAAGTGGTATCACTGCTTGACATGCAAAGAGATATTTTCTCAAAGGCATCCATCAGTAGATGTACAAAAAAAAAAAAAATCTTAGACCAGAAGTCATCAAAAATTTCTTACCCTATGTGATTTGTTCTTAAAGAGATTTCCAGTTCTCGGAGCACTTGAGTAGACTCTTGGACTCGTCTTCTGAATTTCTGTAATTGAGTGAGCAGGCAGAAATAACAATTAAGACTCATGCAATGCTATTAAAAATATAAACATCTTGTGCAGCGCAGAATGACTAAATAAAACATTAAGGTAAGCCGAGAACCCCTCTCAATCCCAAGGAATGCAATAACAATGGCTCGGCAGTCAACAAAAACAAACTCAGAAAAATAACTTCTGTTCCCATGCACATTTTTGAGTTTCCAGGATTAAGAAAATTAAAAGCCTGTAGATAAATAAACATTTCTCTACAACAAGAGCTTTGTTTTAGTATCAACCTCTCCATTGAGAACTACAGCGCTGGGGTTTCGCTCTCCGCCTGGTGCTGCAACCTCACTTTTGTGACTTCACACCCACGCCAAAAACCTGCCGTAATTTCTCTGTAATTACCAAATCTGTGTGTGTGTGTGTGTGTGCCAATAACGAAATACACACGTGCTGCCATCCGCACGCTTCAAGAACGGGCACACACGAAATTGTATCTGCAAAATCAGATGCTGGGAAAAGGCCATAAAATGTCACAAGTCAAAGACTGGGCTGCAAGGGAGAGGAAAGGGGATGAAGTTTTGGGTCGTCTCCATATGGGGAGGAGAAAGGGCAACCTCATAAAACCTCCCTGGGACACAGTGGGAGCCCCAATTCATTCCACTGATGAAAGCAGCCAGAAGACCTCCAACTCATCTTGACTCGAGTCAAGCTTCTCCTCTCCATCCTCTGGACAACCATCTTGGGGCAGGACTCCCTTTGGTGTGCAGAAAGGGCAAACCAGTGATGCCTCCAACTCTCCCAGTTGGAGAAAGACTCATCTTCTCTCCTGCCTGGGGCTCCCTCTCCACAGAAATGCACTAAACCAATTGGATAAACTATTCCAGAGCAGTTGTTTTGCTTAATCCTCATTTGTGAACAAGGTAAAGGAGAGCAGAAGCAGATGGATGATGATAATCATCTTGGAATTGCGGCATTTTACAACCACCTTGGTCATCGGTTATCACTCACACAGACCTGAGGTGTTTGAAAAGGGCTTATAAACGTTTAGGAGACAGGCGATGCTGCTGCAAGTAGGGCTGAGCTATGAATACTTGGGGGAAAAAAGGGTTTGTTCTCGGTGCACCACAATGAAATCAAGGGGACTACTTGGCAGTTAATAATTCTCAGGAGTTCATTTATTGAGGCGGAGGTGACGAAAGGACAGGATTTACCTTGCCCTGCTGACCTAGAGGAAAATTATCAGCTGCCTTTATCACCAGGGTTTTATCAGGTGCCAGTTACCACCGCCGCCTTCCTCGAGGTACGGCAAAATCCCAGCTCAGAAAGACAGAAATAGATGTCTCCCCGTAACGTCCTGGTAGACACAAGGCACTATTAATTTTTACTTTGAAATAGCTAGTTGAGATCAGACTTAAAGCCATTCTGGACCTCAGTTAATTAGCTCAGAGTACAAAACCACGGTGCCTTCTCTCCCTAGAGAGTTCACACAATGCAGCTGCAAGCAACGTAAGACCTTACCTCTCTAGAAATAAAGGTAAAATACTGATGCAGCGAGAGGCAGAGAGGAGAGAGGGGTGGGAGGGCACGGAGAAATGGGCAGCCCATTCCCAGGCAGGACCATTACCCCCAGTGGGGCCAGGCTGCTCTCTGCCACCCCAGCGGAGAGCAAGGAACCGGCTCCCGGAGCCACCAAGCTGCAATTTCTTGGAAAAAGCGTGTCATTTCAACACTTTCGTTTTCCTCTTTCCAAATCCAGCTCAGAGGAAAAACAATTGTTTTCCTGGGAAGAGCCATTACGAGCCCAATCACAAGCCAAAACGCACGTTTCGCAGCAGTGGTCGGAGCCACCTTCTCTGGGCCACGCTGGGGACCCTCACCAAAAATGCGGAAACCACCCCAATTCCAGCGATAACCCCGGGAAAACGAGCTCTCCCCACAACCTCCTGCATCCATTCGTAAATCTTTCCGCCTGGCGGCCCCGGCTGAGGAAAGGCTGCTGGGGATGCAGAACGATGCCAACAAAAGAGAGGAACTCCATGGAGTTATTTTTAGGCGCCTTCGGTTTTGTCATTTGTCATGGGACTCGTAGCGGTATCGGGATAAGAAAGGCTTCAATGTCTGCCCACGGAGCAAAGCCAAACACTAAATGAATTTGAAAAACCCTTCAGGAGGAAAAACACAAAGACCCCTGTTCACCGGTTTTGTTAAAAAAAAACAACAACCCTACTATAATCAGCTATAGGGAAATGTAAAGATTTCCTACTAAATGGTTTCCTACTCCTTGCCGGAGGCTCCAGCAAGAGCAAGGCTGGCAGAGGACATCCCTGCAGCCCCGGAGCTGGAAGCAGAGGGTACCCAGCGCTGGTCCCTCACAGGGATGGGGCTGCACCTCGGCCGGAGCCGGCCCCGCATCCCAGGATCCCGTGTCAGGACATGGATTTTACCGCAGGGCACCGACCTCAGCTCATTGTCCCCCAAACACAAAGCCACCATTGTCGGGGACAAGGCAGAGCCTTGTCAATGATCCAGCCAGTCAATGGCAGGGTCTGCAACGCTCTCTCGCTGCCTCTTCTTATTTGTTTTGTTTTGTTTTGTTGGGGGTTTTTTTAAGGCTATTATAACTCTCAGCACAGGATATGAGCTGATCTCCAAAGCGGTTAAATACCAAAGGTTCAGCGATGGTGCCTCTAAAAGGGATGGAGGTTGACTGTTATTCTAAAATCCTGGGGGCTGTTACTAAGCCCACGAAAGCAGCTCAGAAATATCAGAACCAGCCACAAACGCAGCCCGGTACAAAAGCCGCATTCAGGGACACACGACGTTCATGCGAAAGGCCAAGCGAAGTGCCCGAGTCCTTCTTGAGTGATTAACAAACTATTTTGGACAAAATAATCGGCAGAAGGACAGATGAGGCTCTGCCGTGTAAAGAAACCCCAGCTCATGTCCTAACTTCACAGCCCCGAAGCCGCAGATGAGATGACAAGCGAGAGGGGGACTGTGCCAGCTGGACCCAGCTGGTGTCACCCCCACACCCAGAGAGAAGGACTCAAAACCTCAACATCCCCTTCACACGGGCGAGACAAGCGCCAGCCAACAGAGGTTTCCTTCACCACCAGCACTGCCCACGTGGAAGTCAGACCCAGAGAACAGCCCGGTGATAATTTGTCAGATGACTTATTGAAGCTAAAGTTATTAAAGCAATTTGTTTCGTGTGTCAGATGGTCCTTTTCCTTGCAACATCTGTTCTCCTTCAAAACCGCAGCGGCTTTCCAATTCCTCTTTGCTTCTCCCTGCAGCTCGTTCCATCTCCCAGGCTCTTCAAGGAGACTTTTGATGGGGCGTTCCACACAAAAGCAGGAAGGAACCCAAAGCCCGGGACCATCCTCGTGGAGGAAGGAGGGACGGGCGAGAGGAAACAGGAGGCTCCTCACCTTCCTGGTGACAGCCGGGTCCAGATAGCCCTTCAGCTTCTGGATGTACGTGTGCGGGGGATTCTTCACTTGAAACCTTTCCTGCAGAGGATGCAAGAATAAACATCAGCCATTTTATAACATCTTCTATATTTCCTTACCATATATATACAAAATGCATGCACACACTTATAAATTTAAACGGTATAATAGAGTTTTATATGTATATTCCTTATATTCATAAATATATACTCTATGCATATACAATACGCATGCAAATAGAATATACATACATGTTTTGAAATCTGGTATTTCTATGGGGTGCATAAAAGTATACCTTACACAGTCAATGACAATTTTGAGTTTCAGCTAAACGTACAAAGGCAGACATCTGAAATAACAGGGTTCCCAGTAACCAGGGGCTCTGAGAGGAAAGAGAAGGGTTAGAAGAGGGGACGTGTGTCCGACTGAAAGCCACCACTGCAAAAGCTGAGACACCCTTTTTATCATTTAGAAGAAGCTTAAAAACACGCTGCACGGTCTATTCATGGGAGAAGACTCATCATTTCATCATTTAGATTCCAGAAAAATGAAAGTAAGAGTAATTTCCGTTACAAAGCACACACGAGGCTGGTCAGCTCTCCCACCAGTAATGAGGGAGACTTCATTACCAGCCCTACCAGCCACCAAACAGGAGGGCTTCTGTATTCTCCACCTGCACCCTGGGCTGCACCCCCAGCAGCGTGGGCAGCAGGGCCAGGGGGGGATCCTGCCCCTCTGCTCCGCTCTGGGGAGACCCCCCCACTGCTGCCTCCAGCTCTGGGGCCACCAACAGCAGAAGGACATGGACCTGCTGGAGCAGGGCCAGAGGAGGCCATGGAGATGCTGGGAGGGGTGAAGCCCCTCTGCTGGGAGGACAGGCTGAGAGAGTTGGGGGGGTTCAGCCTGGAGAAGAGAAGGCTCCGGGGAGACCTTGGAGCCCCTTCCAGTCCCTCAAGGGGCTCCAGGAAAGCTGGGGAGGGACTCTGGATCAGGGAGGGGAGCCCGAGGAGGAGGGGGAAGGGTTTGACCCTGAAAGAGGGGAGATGGAGATGGGATGTGGGGAAGAAGTTCTTGGCTGTGAGGGTGGTGAGAGCCTGGCCCAGGTTGCCCCGAGAAGCTGTGGCTGCCCCATCCCTGGAGGGGTTGAAGGGCAGGTTGGAGGGGGCTTGGAGCAACCTGGTGTGGTGGGAGGTGTCCCTGCCAAAGCCAGAGGGTTGCAACTAGGTGATCTCCAGAGGTCCCTTCCAACCCAAACCATTCTATGATTTGGAGGGTTTCCTTCAGCACTGGTGTCACACGAGAGCCAGCAGAGCTGAGGGCTCTCCAGCACGGTGGGAAGTGAGCTGGCAAACGCTACTAAGGCCACCATACCATTTACTAGGGAACTTACCATGGAGGAAGGCAGGTGCCCATGACTGTGGGCTTTACCCACATAAAACATCTCATTCCTGCTTTCTGTCCTACACCAGCAGCGACCCTGATCTCCCTTCCCCATCACCAAGAAATTCCCACCTTCCTTCGAGACTTGTTTCTCCCCGAAGGTTTCTCAACACCTAAACTTACAGGGGGCTGCTCGATCTGCCATCCAGCACCCGCCATGCTGAGAACCGAATTAAAGATTTTAACAACAAATATGAGGTCTGGAAGGTTTGTATTCTGAGAGCTCCTTGATCTTTGCTTGCTTTTTTACCAGCTTGAAATGTATCCCGCAGAGCTGCTGTGGAACACGAGTTGTTCTGCAAGGAGCATGCGGTGTCCAAACCTGTTAAGAGCATTACCGAAAGTTCTGATACTATTTGTATCTTGGAAGAATTTTAAACTATTCTGCCCTTTCCCTTGAGGAAAGATCTCATAACAATTTCCTCCTGAAATTTCGCATTTTATAACTGATATTTGAAACCTCCCTTTATTAGGTCAGGATGCAATTTTGACTACATTATCTGAAAGTTATTTCACAATGAACGGGACGCCGCTGCCCAGTTACCAGAACGTACTGTCTGAACACCAAAAAGTTGTTCCTGTTATTGTCTTGCTGCTTGCTTTAAAAAGAAAAAAAAAAAAAAAAAAAAAGGAATTAATCATGCTCAGAAGGAAAAAATGAAGCCCAAGTTCTGCCCTGTGGTGCACCAGCCTCCAGTGGGGCTTGGGGAGGCAGACAGAGACATCGCCTTCCTCTTTTCCAACGGGATCTTTTTTCCACGCACCCTCACGTGGATGGGCCAAAGACAGTCCTGGAATTTGGCATTTCTTCTTTATCTATAAAACAGTTCAGGAAACACAAAGTTCTTGGTTGGCAGTTCCTCTCTGGCCAACGTGGCCAGAGGGCCAACCAAGGGTGGCTTGTCCTGCTCCATCCCACCCAGCACCATGGCCACCAGCATGGCTTCCTCTTGGGTGCCTGGAGCCAGTATCATCCCAGCTGGTCCCCCACAGTCCCTTTTGCACCCTCATAGTTAAATCTGCTGCTAAGTGGAACTGTTGGGAAAGACAGACAGATGGGATGGATGGATGGATGGATGGATGGATGGAGCTACAGACAGGTTTGGAAACAGGGTGCCATGGCTCCATCGCTCAGCTCCACCAGCACAAGCAGAAATCATCAAAGGGGGGTCAGCCCCAGCATCCAGCTCTCTGGAAAACGGGAGCAGCAACACCCATGGATGTTGACAGGGACTTTAAAGGAATTAAAAAAAATAAATAAATAAAAGCACATAAAATCAATCAGTTAAAATAATAAGATGACAATATTCAAAGCACTGTAATTGCTAGCTCCATTTTTGCCCTTTTTACAGCCCACTCTTGGGCCAGTTTCTCAGTCAGACTTATAGCCCCCTCAGGACACTGTGGACTGTGGTCTTACAGTGAGCATAAATACAAGTTATTTAGAAGCCAGTTCCATCCATTAACCCATTTTAAAACCTCTTCACGCAGGGAGACAGACAACAAAAGTACTTTTGCTGTATGCGAGAATCTGGCCGATCGCAGACTAGTAAAGAGTTATAGGGGGTATCTGGACCTGGGAGACCACCACTGATTCACATTTTCCCCCTCAACAGCTTCACAGAAGCTCCAGAGGGATTACAGCATTTGAATAACCACGTCCTTCTCTACACAAAAGCACAAAGGCAGAAGTGTTTTCACTCTGCCTCTTGATAACGGCGTCCAAATATTACTCTTTGCATCTACAGGTGGTGGAGGGAAGCGGTGGAGCACCAAGGTGAAGGTCCGTTCTTGAAGATCTCAGATTTATTCTTCCCCTCTTTGGGGGTCCTCTCACTCCGATGTAGCTCTGCTGCGTGGAGTCCAATCCTCCAGAAAAACTGTTTCACGGATTTATTTCTCTTCCCAACTAATCAGCCATCATCTGCCAAAGTGACAGGAGCTTTTCCTAACTGTCAGTTTTAATATCTGGAGTCTTCAAAACGAAATGCTTCAAGAGACTCGGCGAGCACATTTCGTAGTCCGTGATGCAGCTACTATGCCGTTTTGTTTGTTTTCTTAAAACCTAGCTGTAATTATGCATTTATGTAATAACCTCTACAATGACTTCATTAAAATAGATGCTGCTCATTACGGTGTAGTGGAATTATTTGGGTTGAAGGACTTTTAAAGACATTATCCATGAACAGCAGACACCAGCAATGCTCTTCTCTGACTAGTGGCCATGAACCACTTCTTGTAAATATTTACTAGTCCTGGAAACACTTTTATAGCCCCTTAAAGTGTGGGGGTTTTTTGCTTTGGAAAGCCATGAGGGATTAGCCTTTAAAACTGCCCTTTCCTGGCTATGATTAGTGTCTGGGTTTATCCAGCTTTGACTGTTTTATATTAGAATCACAGAATCACAGAATGATATGGGGTTGGCAGGGACCTCTGGAGATCATCTGGTCCAGCCCCCCTGCCGAAGCAGGTCCACCCAGAGCAGGTTGCACAGGAACATGTTCAGGCAGGTTTGGAATGTCTCCAGAGATGGAGACTCCAAGCTGAGAGAAACAGGGCCAGACGCTGGGCAGGGAGGGGAGCCCCGGGGCTCACCAGTGCCTCCGGGACACCCTGAAGGTCTGCTCGCAGCCACCATCCTCCCAAAAAACACAGATGCTCTACCAGATTTCACAGGGGTGGGAAGACACGGTGTTCATTGGACCATAGGGATCGTATTTGGGAATTTCACTTGCCATGAACGCTCTGAGTGGGCAAGTCGCCCCCCCCCCAGGGTCTTCTCAAGGTCTCCCTGGTCCTTCTTGAGGGCATCACATCCCTGGAGAGACAAAGAGGCTCCCCGGCTAACACTGAGGCACTGCTGTTCACACGTAATCCACGTGCCCTAGATACTGTAAATAAGGAGTTAAAAACCGTGGCTTTTTCCTGTCTGCTCCTCCTCTCAGCTCCTGGCAATTCCCAACCACTCACTGGCCAAATCTGCTTTCAAAATAAGAATTTATACGGCAAAGGATTTAACACTATTAGAAGGAGGCGGCTGGGGATTTTTACCACACACATATAAAGTTCAAAATCTGGTTTTGAGTTCTCCCAAACTTCTCTTGAGCGCAAAGCGTGACATCACGACTGGGACAGGGTGGCTTCCCCTCCCGCTCGCCCCAGGACCGGCCCCGTTCAGACACAACAAAGTTAATAAATCCCAAAGAAACCAGTTTTATCTCCGCTACGTGACTCACGCAAGCACCAAGGCTGTCTCCAGCCCTGAGAGGAGAAAGGCGCAGACCAGCAATAACTCGGCCCTGCCTCCGTCAGCCACCTCGAAAGCAAACTAACTTCATTTCCCAAGGATAAAAGGCCCTTTATTAGGTGAAAAATTGCTGAGGCTGTAAGGCAGAAGGCCAGAGAAGCACACACGAGGAGGCAGCAGCACCGGACCGAAGAGCAGTGAGATGTCCTGGTCCCCAGCACCTCCCTTCAGGGGAATAAATGAGGAGGAATCAGGGGAGAAGCTCCAACGTGGGAGCACAACCCCTCTCCCGTGCTTCTGTGACCAGCAATCTCCAGAATTAGCACTTTATTTTCCTGATGGATAGCAAAAAAAAGGGGGGACTGGGGGTGGCTTTACTTCAGCAGCAAAGAGGAACTGCCGGATTTCTGCATTTCCTCTTCCACATGATCCTACGAAGAACTCGACACATCTTGTGTCCACCCAAATCTGGAAAACCTATTAATTCCATAACCAGGAAATTGTGGCTTTTCCAGAGATCTTTTGCTTCCAAAAAACATTCAGTACATTTTCTGCATTAGTGACATATGTTATTATTATTATTACCCTTGCTTAGCTGTTTGATTCTCAGGATTTATATACGTTAGGGAAGCACACAGCGCGTCCGGCTGGGTACCAGAAGCCCCAGCAGGCAGTCAGAGAATCACAGAATCATGGAACCATGGAATGGTTTGGGTTGGAAGGGACCTTAAAGCCCATCCAGTGCCACCCCCTGCCCTGGGCAGGGACACCTCCCACCACACCAGGTTGCTCCAAGCCCCCTCCAACCTGCCCTTCAACCCCTCCAGGGATGGGGCAGCCACAGCTTCTTGGGGCAACCTGGGCCAGGCTCTCACCACCTCACAGCAAAGAAGTTCTTCCCCACATCTCATCTCCGTCTCCCCTCTTTCAGGGTCAAACCGTTGCCATCCCTCCATCACATTTCTGGGGAGGGGTTTGGGCCTCACCTGAGATATTTGGGTCAAACGATCCCCCCGCATCCCCACCAAACCCTGATACTCGCTCAGTCCCCTCCAGCGATCACCGCCTGTCCCCTTCTTCACCAGCCACCCACCATGAGGCAGGGTGGCCTGGTTTTAGGTGTAATCACCCCGGAGACAGGCACAGAGGGGCCTGAGCCCCCTGGAAGCAAAGCTGAGTGTGGGACAGGACCCCCAGCCAGGAGAAACCCACCGCCATCCAGGTGAGCTCCAGGCTGGCCACCGGCTTCTGAAACAGCCAGCACCTGCCTTCATTTGGAGTTTTATGGGGAAAGGGAGAGAGTTCTACAACCACCTCCGTGAGGATATTTTGGTTGTAAACCACATGACTTTCATTTTAGGTCTCTTAATTCATTATTTCCCACACACACCTCCAGCATCTCCAAAGGTGAGGACAAGGTGATGCCCCTGCCACGATTTGCCATTAGAGGGCAACGAAGAACTTTGCAAGATGTCCCCAACCGCTCCCCTCAACAATCGTGCCCCCCTCGTTAACACCTCAGGCAGGCGGATGGATGAAGAGGCCTCCAGGACACCAGGCTCTCCATGCCTGGAAATGGTATCCCCTTCCCTGCCTGGATCCTTCCCAACGCTCACCCCCAGCTGACCATTGCTTGGCCCTCTCCAGGATGGGCAACAGGTCTATTGGCTTTGCTGCTCTTCTTCTCCTTGTATCCTGAGCCAGAGAGGTGGGAAGCAAGCTCTCAGGACACCAGCAGGAACGCTTAGATGACTTCCAAAGTTTATAGACAAAGGAACAGGATGAGTGTCCCACAACCAGCCCAGCAACCCTTACAACAATTCACTACACCATCATTATTATCATTATCATTATTATTATGATGATCACCATGAGATTGGTAGCTCCCCACTTTCATTAATCACACTTGTACGAAAGTGAGAGTTCCCTTTTGGGAGCCACACTCTCTCCCCCTAACATTCTCAAAATACGTCACAGAAAAATGGGCCAGGGTCTGTTTAACAGACTGTTCAGTAAACAGGATTTAAGAGCAATCTCTGGACCTTTTTTTTGCTTTCATACAAAAGCTGAAAAGCAGTGCAGGAGGGTAAGAGTTAATTTCCTCAAGCTGTCACATTAATTTACATCCTCGGTCCTTCACTGAGCAAAAAAAACAGGCAAAAACGGTGTAATGAGTGATACCAACAGAAAACAGCAGTCAAAATCTGCATCCACGCTTTAAACATACATTCTGTAAAAAATCTATTCCTGGCAGTTCTTTCAGCCACGCACATTCATTATGTGGACAGATATAAATATTTCACACCCCATCTGCTGTATCATGGTGCTGCACAGACACCTGCTTCACAACGCTGTGATTTACAGGGGCTGGCAAGGACCCACCAGGGCAGCCGGGGACCTGAGACACGTCCCAGGATCACAGAATGGTCAGGGCTGGCAGGGACCTCTGGAGATCATCTCCTCCAGCCCCCTGCCAGAGCAGGTCCACCTAGAGCAGGTCCCACAGGAACGTGTCCAGGTGGGTCTGAGTGTCTCCAGAGAAGGAGACTCCACCACCTCCCTAGGCAGCATCTTCCAGGGCTCTGCCACCCTCACACCAAACAAGTTCCTCCTCATGTTGAGATGGAACTTCTTATGTTCAAGTTTGTGCCCATTCCCTCTTGTCCTGCCACTGAAAAAAGACTGGCCCCATCCTCCTGACACCCACCCTGGAAGTATTTATAGGTGTTGATCAGATCCCCCCTCAGCCTTCTCTTCTCCAGACTAAAAAGATCCAAGTCCCTCAGCCTTTACTCGTAAGAGAGATGTTCTAGTCCCCTCATCATCTTTGTAGCCCTCTGCTGTCCCCTCTCCAGCAGCTCCCTGCCCTTCTGGCTTCCAGACCTGCTGCTTCTCTCTGAGTGATGGGAAGCAGACTCATCCCAACCCGGGGGTGGACCCGGGGTTGTGCAAGGAGCTATTAAGAGACGCGATTGCTGCAGATTGTGAATTTCCTTCGCCGCGTTTCCATCTGCTCGTCCCTCCTCTCTGGCTGCTGAGGCCAGGAGTGATTCAGCAGCAGCTGTGCTTTGCCTGGGGTGGATCCACTCCCAGGTCGGATTTTGCCCAACGAGGCTCTGATCTGAATATTCCTGCCTGTCCCACTGCCGAGGAGGTGCAAACAGAGCCCACGGACTCCGGCACGGAGCTCACCCTTCCATCCACACGCTCCCAGTGGGCACAAACATCCATGAAACAAATCACTTACAGCACATTAAGCAATTTGTTTGATATCTCACTAAACTGAAACTTTAAATAGCTCAATGCTTTTGGTTTTCTGCATCAGGAGAATACTCCTGGAAAAAACAAAAAAGCAAGTTATCCCGTGTTCAGCTTTACTATAAGGTAAGTGGATTTTATCAGAGGCTCCGCCACTGTCACAGCTGAATAGGAAATGTCTCACAAATCATAGCATTACAGAATGGTTTGGGTTGGAAGGGACCTTAAAGATCATCTCATTCCACCTCCTGCCCTGGGCAGGGACACCTCCCACCACACCAGGTTGCTCCAAGCCCCCTCCAACCTGCCCTTCAACCCCTCCAGGGATGGGGCAGCCACAGCTTCGCAGGGCAACCTGGGCCAGGCTCTCACCACCCTCACACCAAAGAACTTCTTCCCCACATCTCAGCTCCATCTGCCCTCTTTCAGGGTCAAACCCTTCCCCCTCCTCCTAGGGCTCCCCTCCCTGATCCAGAGTCCCTCCCCAGCTTTCCTGGAGCCCCTTGAGGGACTGGAAGGGGCTCGAAGGTCTCCCCGGAGCCTTCTCTTCTCCAGGCTGAACAACCCCAGCTCTGAAGCCCCATCCAACCTGGCCTTGAACACACGCAGGGAAGACCTATCTATTTATTAAAATCTTCTTGACCTCGCAGCATGACTGTACCTTCTGCCAAACTCTTATTCTGTGTTTACATTTCACAGAAACATCCTACTTTCTCAGTCCTGGATCAATTATTTTCATTAACGATTACTTTTGAAGTTCAGGGCAGACCCTGCTTTTGCTCACCAATGTCCACCCCAGCTCTTGCACGCTTCCCTCTCTTTAAATAATGCAGTTTCTGTCCATTTGTCAGGGGGAAGACGACCTGTTAATCGCTGTGTATCACTGCCCAGCCTGTACGCCCGAGCAGAGCTCACACATCAAGATGCCCCAGCATATGGTGCTGCTTAATTCAAGGTTGTTGTTCGGCCTCAGGAGGGGAAGAGGAGTTCAGGCTCCATCACCCCTTCCCTCTCCCCGAAGGCCACGGCTACCACCAGCTGCCACAAGGGCTGGTGAGGTGGGAAGGCAAATACTCCCTGGATGGAGAGCCTTCTTTCCTCTTACATGGGTCAAGACAGCCCAAAATCAAAGCGCTGGCCAAAAGGTGACTGAAGATCAGTCTCCTCCAGCCCGTGGCAAAATAAGCAGCGTTCACCACCCAGAGGAAGCAGGCACAGGGGTGATGGTAACGTCAGAGGGGAAAGAAATACCGCTCTACGGCAAAAAAGAGAATTATTGTTACGAAACTTCTATGAGCTCTTAGCAATGATGGAGTAGAACACCAAAGAAAGGAGTGTTTGAATGTGTCTGAGTACGTGGCGTCCGCAGGGAGCCTGGGGACACTGCTGATGGAACCCAACTCTGCCAAAAGCCCCCCCGGCTGCCCTCACCTGGTCGCAGATGAGCTCCCACTTCTTCTCGTTGTCATACTGTCGCAGGAGCCGGGCTTTGTCAGGTGGCAAGTTCATGGCATTCTGTGGAGAAAGAGAGAGCAAACGTGAGGGACCGCAGAGGGCTGGGGCTCTGGGGGAGTCAGGCATGAGCAATCCAAGGCAACGGGGCTGCGGTTGCTCTAATTGTTTTATGAGAGTTCCTGTTGACAGGGTTATTCAGAAACATTCCCTCTAAATGCTGTCTTTGGCCCCAAAAGCACCAGTGAATCACAAGGCAGGGCTCGGTGCTGGGACGCAGGAGGAGGTCCCTCCAAACCATCTCCATCCAGACAGGAGGACAGGACTTCCCCGGCCGTGGCAACCACCTTCCAGCCCTGACGGGTCCCCGTGGTCCACCACATCCCCTTCATCATCCCCTCTTCCCAGCACACTCATACGGGAACACACACTCCGGCTGCAGGAGGCCGCTTCCCTCCAAACAAGATCTTGAGATGAAATAAACTCTTCATTTTATTTCAGCAGCAGGACGCTATTCAGGTTGCTAAATGTCACCGCGTGCCACCTTATCTGGGCAACACAGATCCCAGAGGTGGGACTGCCGCTGCCTGTCCTGACGTCGTGCTCCTTGTACACGCAAAGATAACGATCCTGAGAGAGAGGATCATGAATGACAACCTGATAAACCGAGTGGGAAGGCAGGGGAGAGGCAGCAATTAGATGATGCCTATCGTTTGCTGGCTCCTTTGATGTCAGAGGAGATATCTTTCCAGGGCCAGTTGTCTCGGGTAGGGCGGCCACTCACTCCCAAGGCAGTTCCAAGAGCCGTGTCTCGAAACACACGGCATAACTGTCACGCTGACGCTGCTGGAGAACCCAGGAACGCCTCAGGAGTACCCAGAAATGCCTCAGGAGAAGCCAGGAATGCCCCAGGAAAACCCAGGGATGCCTCAGGAGTATCCAGGAACATCTCAAGAGCTTCCCAAACGCAAGCCTGCAGAGCTTCCCTATCAGCCCAGCGAGGTGAAGTGGCCAAATGAAATCCAGCCGAGCACTTCTTGCTCTCCAGCTCACATGTCCCCACCAGCCCCAGTTATCCCCAGTTAACCCTTCAGGACCACAAGGCTCTGGTCCATCCTGGAGTGGGCTGGGAGTGCAGCTGTGCACACCTCCAGCGCCGGCAGGCACCACCCTTCCAGGTTAAATTGCCAAAAGGCTGCGGGAGGCACAAAAAGAGGCCAGAACCAATAATCCTGCAGCAAAAGTGTCACCAACAAACCAGTGGTTAGGTATGGAAACGCTCGGATGCAGCAGCTCCCACCTTCCTTCAGAACCTGGGGAATTGGCATCTTACTGATTTTATAAAAAGCAGGCTTTTCATAAAATGTTCTGAGGAGGTGGGGATGCTCAGAAACACCCCCGGAGCTGGACTCTGCCCACCCTGGGGCCCAGACCTCCGTTTCCTCCCACAAAGCCTGCTGGGGGGAAGGGAAGCCCAAGCTGCCACAAACACCAGCAAGCATTGGGGTTACCACCAGTTGTGATCAGTCCAGGCTGCTGGCACCCCGGGCTGCTCACCCTCAACAGCACGCTGCAAAATCTAAATTTAATTAAGTCCCTGGACGGGGACCCGTGGGTGCTGAGGGCAATCCCTGTGATGCTGGGACGGTGAGTGTTATCTCTGATGGCACCTGGGCGAGCTTTGGGGGATGAGGGGCTGGGATGGAGCACCAAGAGGTTGATTGGAAGCGGCTGGGCATCCATGGAAAAGCTTCCCAGCACCGTCTCTGGGTGGCAAAGACAAGGATTTCCCTCCTTGCATTCCAGCGCTTGGGTACAAAGCAGGACTGTCTTCCCCTACACCTCTCCAGGGCTTCCACACCTTGGTGGCCTTGCTAACTCCTTCTCAGCCTGCTCCCAGCCCCGAGGGGACACAGGGCTGCTCCTCACCCACCCTCCCAGTTGCAGTTCCAGATTTCCCTCTTCCCAGCTTTACTGGTCCAGCCCAGGCTGGAAACCCAGGTGCTCCAGGAGCAGACGTGGCATTCCTGCCCGCCAGCAGGAATGTGGCATTCTGCCTTCCCGCCCGGAGGGAGCAGCCCCCTGTGATGCTCGGTGCAGGGCCCCCCCTTGCCCGAGGGCACCCCCAGGAGGGCTGGTGAGATGCAGCCACCACCTCCCCTCCCACCACCACAGGCAGGAACAGCAGCAGCTCATGCACCCAACACCGACCTTCCACATCTTCGGTGGGGCAGCAAATGTCCCTCCTTACTGGGAATACTGGGGACCCCCAAGGGACCCCTCCGGTGCATTTGCACCTCCTGGACCACAGGACCACGAAGAGAGGGGAGGACAGCATGGGGCTCCAGCCGATCTCACCACCTGCATGTGGCAGATGTCCCCACCATCGTCCCACGAGTCCTTTACCTCCCTCCACCCCAGCTGTCGAGCCCCAACTCTCGGGGATCCCCTCCGCCGCTCTGCGGCTGCGATGACGGCTCTTCCTAAAGCTTGTTTTCCATCAGATAACACATACTCTTCCTTTTGCTCATCCGTGCTGTCATGCTGACAGTATTTATAGGCAGCGATCGTATCTGCGCTTGAGTCTCCTCTCCCTCTCTCACCATCTCCCTTATCAGTTCTACTTATCATTTTAATGCACTTCTCGGTATTTTTCCTGGGGCTTTTTCAAGCCCCATTCCTTCCCTCCGAGGATGCAGGCGTATCTCGTAGCTACGCTCCCTCCCAGCCGTAGGCAAAGCCTGGCTGTTTACCTGCAACACAGCCCCTTCTCAAACCCCCAGCTCCCTAGAGCTAACCGGCTCAGCCCAGCGGGCGGGCGCTGGGACAGGGAACCTGCCCCGAGACCTTTGCGGGACCCAGTCACCCCAAGAGTTCATTCAGCGCAGACGAAAGCCCCAAACGGGGAAAACAAGAGGCAGGCAGCAGGATCCGGTGATCTCATTTCGACGGGAATTAAACCTGAGCTCATTCAGAGGCGACCGCCTTCGCTCCGCGCCGTTTTGCCGCACGCGAGCCGTTCACGTGTTTCCGCAATCACTGCAACTCACTTCAGACACCCCCCCGCCCTGGTCCCACGTGGGTCCAGGTCTATGGTCTGGAATAATGGTCTATGAATAGGTCTGTGAATAAATACATCCTCTGCAACCAGGTCCCAGTCCCCGCCTGGGAGCAGCGGGTGATTTGCACCCATTCCCTTCTCAGTAAGAAGTTTAAAGCAGTTTTGAGCCCTGCTTGGGTGCAAGTCCATTACCCTGCCACGGACAGGAGCCTGCGCTGAGGGAAACCACGGCGGGTCACCCCAGCAGCCCCCCAGCCCCATCCACCATCTCCGGTGGATGCTACTTCCATGATCTAGTCTGCTGCCCCTCTGGCCCCATCCCTCCGGCAGTAAGGAGGGAATGCACTTGGAGCAGGGCTTTCCATGCTGGCAGTGTCACTTTGACATTAACATTTATGATTTATACATAAATCCGTTTGAATGCCTATCGGGCGAGGGGGAAGGGTTTGACACTGGAAGAGGGGAGATGGAGCTGAGATGTGGGGAAGAACTTCTTTGGTGTGAGGGTGGTGAGAGCCTGGCCCAGGTTGCCCCGAGAAGCTGTGGCTGCCCCATCCCTGGAGGGGTTGAAGGGCAGGTTGGAGGGGGTTTGGAGCAACCTGGTGTGGTGGGAGGTGTCCCTGCCCAGGGCAGGGGGTGGCACTGGCTGGGCTTTGAGGTCCCTTCCAACCCAAACCATTCTATGATTCTTAGCAACTGGATCAAATTGGTCCCTTTTACTGGAAACTATCACAAGATGTTCTCACCTACAACCTGAGCCTGTTTGTTGTGCAGGTTTATTCCTTTCTTTCTCCCCATCTACGAGACATCCACCGAATCGGATCTGCTGATCCCCCGGAGCTCCCTGTCCCCAGCACACCTTCAGCAAGGCTGTACCCAATAACTTTTCTATCTTTGTACAAAATAACCCAGGTGTAGATCACGCCTTCTCTAAAACCTGGACTAACGCTGTTCTTCAGCTGGTCTTACTGTTCACAACCGTCCCCTGCTGGAAAACTAGTTTCTAAACCGTGATATTTTTATTTAAATGGGAAGCAATACATTTTCTTTATGTTTATGCATGGCACTGTACCAACTGGCGTCCTGAAACCCAAGTGTGCTGTATCTAATTGCATAACCTTCAGCCGTTGCGTCAGTGACTGTGGCACAGCCGGCTACTGAATTGGCTTGGCTTGATCTTGCCGGTTGCAAGAGTTTTGACTCCAGTCGTAACTACCCAGATGCTTTAGTAATCTGGGCTCCTCGTTCTCTGTGGACTAGTGAAATGACTCACAAATGTCTCCCGGCCACTTCCAGCCCTTACGACTAAGGGCTTCACACATACCCGCATTTCTTAGTTAACTACAGGTCTACGAACTGTGATTTCTCTTTCCATCTTTACCCTAATTAGAGCTCATGATTTGAAGGCTTTTGATAGCGCAGCTATTCCACTCCTGACACAATCGAAGTCCCTGCCGTTGCCAGAAGGGATGGCCCCACTCTCTCCTCTCCTGCCTGCGTCCTCAGCCAGGTCATCCCTTACCGTCCCCAGTGTCGCCACCAGCACTTAATGAGCTGGATGCCCTTTGCCAGCAGAGCAGCCTTCCATCACCTCAGGAACAATCTCAGAATCATTGAATGGTTTGGTTTGGAAAGGACCTTAAAGCCCATCCAGTCCCAACCCCCTGCCCTGGGCAGGGACACCTCCCACCACACCAGGGTGCTCCAAGCCCCCTCCAACCTGCCCTTCAAGCCCTCCAGGGATGGGGCAGCCACAGCTTCTCGGGGCAACCTGGGCCAGGCTTCTCACCACCCTCACACCAAAGAACTTGTTCCCCACATCTCAGCTCCATCTTTCAGGGTCAAACTCTTCCCCCTCCTCCTAGGGCTCCCCTCCCTGATCCAGAGTCCCTCCCCAGCTTTCCTGGAGCCCCTTGAGGGACTGGAAGGGGCTCCAAGGTCTCCCTGGAGCCTTCTCTTCTCCAGGCTGAACGTCCCCAACTCTCTCAGCCTGTCCTCACAGCAGAGGGGCTTCAGCCCTTGGATCATCTTTACGGTTCTCCTCTGGACTCTGGGCTCATACTGAATGTGATCTGGATTAAAAATAACTGCTTCTGGTCAAGCTATTTTTAATTCATGTCAGCGCCATGAGTCCAACAAGCTGCAGGGTGGCACCAACTGAGGGGCTGCTGGGACCTTCCCACAGCTCCCGTGCTGGACCACGCAGTAGCTGTGATACAACCTCCCCGTGTTTGGGGTTTTCTCCTCTTTGCACCCTGTCTTCCCCCCACCCCGGGTCACCCAGCCCTGCATAAAACACCGATGCTCAACAGCCCACGCCAAGCACCTGGGCCCAGGTGAGTTCCAGAGCTTCGCTCCACTCCCACGGACCCACAGCCTCAGGAAACGAGTCCCACTTTCCTCACCATACTGCGAATTTCCACTACGTCACACCGCTTCTAGGGCTGAAGAGGAGGGGAAAAAAAAAAAAAATAATCAGCAGACCTCTGGCAAGTCATCCTGCCTCCATGTCTGCGAGGCCGTAGGAAATGGGTGCCTCCTTTACAGCCTCCGAGTGAGGTTTCCGACTCCTCAGAAACACCCAAAAACACAAATCCGGAGCGCCGCGCTCAAAAGTAACTCCAGCTAGATCCGACACGGCATCGTGCTGTCTGCGAGGGCTGCTTTCCAATCACATTTTGGCTCCAGAAACACATAACTTCTCTTTTTTCCCCACAAATTCCAAAGTTATTCATGTCTACTGCTACGTGCCAAACAATATAGGTAAGGTTTCCATTCCGTTTGCTCCGGGTTGGCATTATACAGCTAGAACTTAAATTAATCACATTAGCAGATGGAAAAGTGGGGGAAATACTAGCAGACCTACAAAATATTAAATTGCCTAAGAGTTAAAAATAAAACCAGCAGCGCATCAAGGAAATATATGTATTTTTAACCTACGAAACCAAGCCCGGCCCCATCCCAACTGGCAGCCCCGACAGCGTCTCCGAAGCACGGGGCCAGAGGAGTCGGTAACGGCGCTGGGTCCCGGCACGCCTGGGGATTTCGCCTCATCCCAAGGAGATGATTTCAGCCGTCTCGGTGCGAGAGCAGCAATTCCAGCACAGGGCAGGAAAATGCTGGTGTTTCCCACGTGGCAGTGTTATCTTCTGGCCGTGAGCAGCTGGAGGACACTGGCACAATCTCAGCTTTTCACTTCACGTGCTACCCTCCAGAAGGAAAAGAGCAGGTGGACAACAGGATGCCCACGAGCCAGCAATGTGCCCTTGTGGCCAAGAAGGGCAATGGCATCCTGGGGGGCATCAGGAAGAGTGTGACCAGCAGGTGGAGGAAGGTCATCCTGCCCCTCTGCTCTGCCCTGGGGAGGCCCCGTCTGGAGCACTGGGACCAGTTCTGGGCTCCCCAGTTCCAGAAGGACAGGGAACTGCTGGAGAGGGGACAGCAGAGGCTACAAAGATGATGAGCGGCCTGGAGCATCTCTCTTACAAGGAAAGGCTGAGGGACTTGGGGCTTTTTAGTCTGGAGAAGAGAAGAATGAGGGGGGATCTGATCAACACCTATCAATACTATAATTAGGGTGGGTGTCAGAAGGATGGGGCCAGGCTTTTTTCAGTGGTGCCCAGGGACAGGACAAGAGGGAATCGGCACAAACTTGAATATAAGAAGTTCCATCTCAACCTGAGGAGGAACTTCTTTCCTGTGAGGGTGGCAGAGCCCTGGCAGAGGCTGCCCAGAGAGGTGGTGGAGTCTCCTTCTCTGGAGACATTCAAACCCACCTGGACACGTTCCTGTGGGACCTGCTCTGGGTGGACCTGCTCTGGCAGGGGGGCTAGACCAGATGATCTCCAGAGGTCCCTTCCAACCCCATATCATTCTGTGATTCTGTGAAAAGAGCAGCTTTAAGTAAAGCCTCATTGCCTAGAGCTGAACTATTCCGTAACTCAAGGTAAAAGCTGTGGATGGCACTTCCCTGCCCTCTCCAAAACTGACCAAATTTTGTGCCTCCTACTATATCTGCAACCATCTTACCTCTGTCCTCCAGAAGCCTCTACAGAAAAGCAGTTTCAAATTAGGTTTTGAGCCGACAGAGCATCTGAATTCACTACAGAAACTGAGTATCCTCCGTTTCCAGGTTTTTTGGCACCAAAATCTACTTTTGTAGACCCATTTGCAGGAGTTGGGCACTGTCGCCACAGCATTTGGCCTTGAACCTGGCCCTTGGGGCTCTACAAGGTGGCCCTGTCCATGGAAAAGGAGAGCATCGGCTTGGCCTATGGAGCCACTGCTGGCCACAGGTGGTGGCCTTGGGCCCTGAAGACAAAGTGCTCCCCCAGCACCACGTATTATCTGCATTACCCAGAGAACAAGCTAAAATAGCAGCCCACATGCCACTGAGGGATAAAACGCCCAACTGGCTGAGTTTATTCCCATCAAAGAAATATCAAAAACGTTCAGCAGCGTTTGCGGTGTCGCTGAGGAAAGGACCAGCCCCTGAATACAGGTTTGAACCACAGACCAGGTCACACCGGCACCAGCGCTGCAAGAAGCTGGTGGTAGGATGACTGAGCTGTACTTTTTTCTAACTTAGTCCTCGTTTTAATGAGAATTAAAAGGCTCAACGCTTTGGAAAATGTCCCGCTTTGGGCCGGACTGGCCACTGAGACAAGCAACAAGTTTAGCAGCAACTTGACTGACTCAAAAGCGTAAGGATTGCTAATTAATAGCGTTAGGCTGTTGTTCTTTCTTATTAATCTTATCATCTTTAAGTCCAAATCCCTTTTATTTATGAATCATGACATGAAAGCGCTAGCCACAAAGACGACGGAGGCCTCCTGATCCATCTGTTCCCATGAAGGGCCCCGCGGGTGGTTATTCTCCAGGCGCAGGAATATGGGACATGGCAGAGCAGTTTATATTCCTGGGACCTAATCCCCAGCTCCCTTTCTCCTCTAGCCCTTGCTCCATTTGGGATTATTCCCAATTTACACTGCTACCGGAGACAGAAAAGAAAACCCGGGTTGTTTTTGGCTACACAGCAGCATTGATGAAACGGATGGGGGTTTTAATACATTAAAAACAATATTCTTGGCCCTTGTAAATTAGAGTCAGATTTACATGCCGACATCAAAGCTCTGCTCGTTACTCCAGCAATGGCAGGCTTCAAGGACCCCCTGTCCTCACCTGGAATTTCCTAATCTGAGCTTATTCTCCAGCTCATCAGTCAAACTTCTCAATCCCTCGCAGTGTTTCATAACGGCCACGGCTGTTGCATTTTGCCTCCAGCTCTCCTGGTTTTATCTCCGCTGTCTCCACCATGATGAGCTGCAATCTTAATTTCTTCTGCATTACGGACAGGGCTGTCTTCAAGCACAGCCTGAACTATTTTAAACTTTTATTAATATCTGGTGAGTTCTGACAAAATAGATCCAGAATGGGTTCATAAGTCAAACCCATACCTCCCACCTTCGTAAAACCAAGACAGAGCAGCCCCTTTCCCTGGTTGGAGGAAGCCTGGGAACACAACACCGGCTCCTGAGTGGATCCAGGTTTACTTCTTGGCACCATGAGGTGCCTACGTCTTCCCAGAAACTGGGATCCAAGAGTCACCAAATTCCAAAAATAATAAAGAAGAGAACGTAAAGCAACATAACACACAGTTCAGATCTGTTCATGTATATTCATGAAGACACTGACATTGTCACCCTTCGCTGTCAGATATGTACCATCTCCGAGTTTGTCAATGTTCCTTCACATTTTCTAAATTTAGTTGGTGTGAAAAGATACCAGTTTATAACGTTACAAAGAGACATCTTCTTGACTGAACAGAGGATGCACAGGCAGCCGTGGGAAGCCAGGGTTTTGTGCTCATCCTTCAAGGCTTGAGCGATGAAGGATGACTCGCACCTACCCAACTCCTGTCCTCTGCTGGGACAACCAGCTCCAGAGCAGACACTGGCTGCTTGATGTTGACTCAAGGCCATGAAGCTATCATGAGACCTCCTTACTCATCCCACTTACCTAAGTTACTCCCAACCTGAGGTCTACTAAAGACCTCCAACATCTAAAGCCTTGGAAGAGCAGTCTTCATCTCAAAACCCTTCCCAGGTGAACCCACACCAACCACGCCAAAACGCAGGAGCTTGGTGGCAATCAGGTCTCTTTAGCCTGGGGTGAAACTCCCCAAGAACTTGACTCTGGCCGTTGCTGGAGAAGGTCAGCTCGCAGCTCTGCCATACCACACTGCCCAGGAGGAGACCATCATCCTATCCCTCACGCTGCCCCTAACTCTGACCCGCTCTGCAAGGGAAAGTCAGAAAGAAGGAAAGACGGAAAGAAGGAAAGAACTCTAACTTCAGTAGCTGCCTGCTAAAACAACCCCTGATGTTTTTGCACAGTATTAAAATTTAATTCTAGGACCTGGCCCGTAAAAAAGCCCTTAATATTCTTCTATATTAGAATTGAACTTTTAGCAATTTTCTGTGCTACTTAACTTCTCAATCCTGCTACGGTGTGTTTATTTAGGAAAGCTAGAGGCAAGTAAAGCAATCTCAACGTTCGTTGACTTTATGTGGGATCCAAGCTAGGCTAAAATTAAATGTACTCATTGTTCTAATCCTCCTTCTTCTTTTTTGTTGTTTTTTTTTTTTATTAAATTGGTCTTTGATCTAAAAATACCAACGCTCTCGCCCCACGAGTCCACTCTCCTCCTAAACACACGCCAGCTCTGCAGGGAGAGCAGGATGAGACTGGCCATCATGGGGTGACCTGCTGCAGTGTTCCCCCTCAGAGGACATGGCCCATGGAGGGTCATCACGGCCTGGGGCTGTGGTGGGGACACTCGCACAGAGCTCATCCTCAGAAACACCACTGGGGGAAAAAAAAAAAAACAACAGGGAAAATTCTGTAACTCTGGGTCTGTGATTCCCCATGGACATCTCAGTGGGTCTAACAAGGATGTCCAGCAACATCTACTTGATGCATTGAAAGGGAAAGCTGGGATCCAGAGAGCCTGCAGCTCCCCAGCAGACAAGGAAGGACTAAACCATCCAGAAATCCGGCAGCAGGGAAGAGTAAATACTTCTTGGGAGGTCGGTCACCTCCCGGGTGTTTACAGGCAAATGGCCCCACTGGCAGCAGTTCTGCTGGCAGCACGTCAGCCCCGAGTCCTGACAGAGCACGGCCCGGAGACGGTCCCAAAGAGAGAGAGACGAGGGGTTGCTGCCCAGCACAGCAGTGGTTGATCATGTCCACATGCAATTATTATCATTACTATCATTATAGCAGCCTTCCAGTCCCTCAAGGGGCTCCAGGAAAGCTGGGGAGAGACTCTGGATGAGGGAGGGGAGCCCGAGGAGGAGGGGGAAGGGTTTGACCCTGAAAGAGGGGAGATGGAGCTGAGATTTGGGGAAGAAGTTCTTTGGTGTGAGGGTGGTGAGAGCCTGGCCCAGGTTGCCCCGAGAAGCTGTGGCTGCCCCATCCCTGGAGGGGTTGAAGGCCAGGTTGGAGGGGGCTTGGAGCAACCTGGTGTGGTGGGAGGTGTCCCTGCCCAGGGCAGGGGGTGGCACTGGGGGGGCTTTAAGGTCCCTTCCAACCCAAACCACTCTATGGTACTATGAAGGCTGACACTCAGATACCAAGAAACTTGTGATGCCTGTGTTTTATCATCACCGCAGTTCTTCACAACTTCCTCAAGCCCCTCCGTGTTTGGCCTCACCCATCACCCTTCCTCTGAGCTTCCACATGCTCCTTTTCACTTAGCTTCTCTGCTTTGTCACCACTAACGTCTGCATGTTTATAATAAATTAGCATTTAACTTCAAAGCTTTTCACAGAGGTCAATCCCCACACTATAAACAGTCACAAGGACGTCATACAGACATCGGGACCAACACGGAGAGGTTTAACGCTGCTGTACATGAAGCTGTAGGTGTGAGAGCTTCTTCCCCCACCATCTCCCCCCACCGAGCGGGCTCATCCTGGTGCAGACACGGCCACAGCTCGTGTCCTGGGTGTCACAACCCCTTTGTCTCCACGTGGGAGCACGTATGGAGTCTCGCTGGGCTGTCACCACCTCCCTGGTGCCACTGCCGAAACTTCACCTGGGCAACCTCCCACGGCTTTCTGGTGGCCAAGGAAGGACGGCTGCTACCACAGAGCTGTTTGTTCCTTTCAAAAATTCCGACTCGGCCCAAAGGGTTTCACATTCTGGAGAAGCTGAAACCTCATTAATTCACCACTGAAAAATAGTTTCATGCTACAAAAGGTTCAAAGCCCAACTCACGCCTGACTCACCCGGCCTGGAAGATCGCTCCGAGCAAGCCCCGCGGCTTTCTTAAATCATTCAAAGGCACCCGCTACTGATAAGGCAAACCGCAAAATCCAAACTTAAAGCCGTTTCAGTGAAATGTCTGAGAAATTGTCTTCCCCAAAGAACCAAACTACATTCGCTAAAGGCTGTGCTTGGACTCGCAGAGCTCGTGGTCAGTCGGGGTGAGAGATGGCCAACCACCCGCCCCGGCTGCTGGATGCTGCAGGACAGGGAAGTGGTGGAAGACATAAAGATGGAGCTTTTCAGTGATTTTTACACCTTTTCCAATCCCACGCTGGCATGCAGCAGTACAGACAGAGGGGTGAAGTCCGAGCATCCCAACAATTACCCCAAACACACTGATGGGTTTTGGTTGTTCTCCTAAACTTTTATCAGAGAAAATCTGAGAGTCAGAGGATCCCATCCCCTTGTGACGTTATTCACTACGAACCCTACAGAAACAAGAGGGAATGCTGCAGAGCTACCTGTGTAACTGACCTGCTGTTCATCAATCACTGCTGAAAAGAAAAATTAAAATTAAGAGCAGCAGCACCTATCAGCAGCTGCCAAAACCCATCTGCCATCTGCGCAGGCAAGACGACGGCAGAACCTCACCAGCACACAAGCAGCTGCAAAGAACAGTCGGCTCAAAGGCCACGTTCTCTCCAAAGGTGTAAATCTCATCTGCAAAATAAAGCGGTGCTGCGCCACGGCCCCTTGATGGGAAGAGGAGGAGACTCAGCCCCGAGCACCCCGTGGCAAAGGGGAGCGCTGAGGGGATGCCTCGGGCAGGAGACAACAGCAACGACCAGGATGAGGGGCAGGAGGTGAGAAGGATGTGACCCGTACACAGGCTGAACACCTTGCAGCACCATTTTATATAGAGTCATGGAATGGTTTGGGTTGGAAGGGACCTCAAAGATCATACAGTTCCAACTGCCCTGGGCAGGGACACCTCCCACCACACCAGGTTGCTCCAAGCCCCCTCCAACCTGCCCTTCAACCCCTCCAGGGATGGGGCAGCCACAGCTTCTCGGGGCAACCTGGGCCAGGCTCTCACCACCCTCACAGCAAAGAACTTCTTCCCCACATCTCAGCTCCATCTCCCCTCTTTCAGGGTCAAACCCTTCCCCCTCCTCCTCGGGCTCCCCTCCCTCATCCAGAGTCCCTCCCCATCTCTCCTGGAGCCCCTTGAGGGACTTGAAGGTTGCTATAAGGTCTCCCTGGAGCCTTCTCTTCTCCAGGCTGAACCCCCCCCAACTCTCTCAGCCTGTCCCCCCAGCAGAGGGGCTCCAGCTCTCCCAGCATCTCCGTGGCCTCCTCTGGCCCCGCTCCAACAGCTCCATGTCCCTCCTGTGCTGAGGAGGAGAGAAGGGCTTTGCATAGGGTGGGTTCAAGGCAACACCTCCAACCTCCCCTCCTGCACCCAGGACTGATGACTCCTCCACCACCCGAAGGGATGACCTGCTCCCTGACAGTCTGCAATGTCCACCTTGTTGGGGAAAAGCTGCAAGCTCTCAATGAAATGATTAAAAAGCAGTTAAACTTCATTATTTTTAATTTTCGACACAGCTGACTATCACAAATTATCCAAATGTATTTCTTCAATAGTAAAACCAAGCTGCTGCCCAGAAACTCTTCCGTCCTGCACTGGACCTGCGCTAACGGCGTTGGGCTAAAACATACTGCAGCATCAGGAAAGCTTCTCTGCAACAACATGGAACCAGCGCTTTTGAATTAGGTGAGAAAAATAAGAAAAAGTGGGGTTTGTGTTATCACATGCGCTTGCCTTTCCCCTCACACCTGTGTATTACCACTCTGCTGAATGTCCATATAGGAAGGAAAAACACAGCTATTTCAGGAATCTGTAAGAATGTTTCTAAAACGCAGAAGAGCTTTGATTTTTCACAATAGTGTACATTAAATAACAACAAAAAGCACTCCCTTTCTCAGCCTACCATTTGAAGAATAGATATGGCATTGAAGGCTGGAGCTGCCCAGCCAGATTTATGGAGTAGCACAACTGAAAAAGCCTGAATTCAGCAAAAGCTTGAGTAGTCTTATCCACATGAATGCCTTTCCCCTGTGTACATACACACACATGCATATAAATACATGGAATTTATTCAGAGTGAGTTTCTTACCCCAATGCCTACTGATATTTGAACTCCATCCCCTTCGCTCCACGCTCTCCCGCAGCTGGGACGGGACCCCGGGGACCCCCGAAGGCAATAGATGCTGTATGTCCATCCCAGCCCCCACTCCTGTCCCTGCTCCAGCTGATACACTTAAAACAGACAAGGAATAAAAACTGAAAGCAAATAAAACCCACACAGCCCCCACATTTTAGTCCTAGGACGCAGAGGAAACAGCGCCGGTTGGCAGCTCCCCTGATTGATGTTGGTCTAGAACCAAAAACCTTCATTTGAATAATATTAAGGGCCTGAATAAACCAAGAAAAATAAATGAACTCAGGGATAAAAAGCCTGGCCCCCGGCCCGGTCCCAGGTTTTATGTCTCCGACGGATGTCAGCACCAGCCCTCCCGGCAAAACCGCGGCTCGGAGCAAAGTCCCCTGCTCCTGCGGCAGCGGGGATGGCACCCACGGGATGCTGGGGGTCCCCCAAACCTACAGCACCCCGTGACCCCTATTTTCAATCTTCCCTGTCCACGGCTGGGCTCTCCTCTCTGCCCAAAACACTCCTCCCAGATCCCTCTTCACGCTGCCCAGGAGGGCAGACAGAAGCGATAAGCACCTTTTAAAAAAAATTGCAAATTATTCACGTCCCTCTTTTCCGCCCTCAAGTACCTGATGAATAGAGAAAGGAATTTATCCCAGTTTGTTACACGTAAAAATGTAAACACAAGAAAAAGCCCTCCTGTGCCAAGCTTCAATCCCTAGTGAATTTTTTAAGGCAAGCTATAAACTTTGGTTTATACTGGAAATATTTACAGGTCTAACTACTGCAGGCACCACCGCAACCCCAGAGAAGGGGGTACGGGCAGCCAAAGTAAACCCCGAACGTGTGACTTTCTATCCCTAAGGAGGAACACTCCATCCAGCAGGGCTGCTTCGTCTCCTCCCCCCTCCCGGCTGACCCCCAAAGCTCCCCTACACTGCGTCTGCCCGGGCTGGCAAGGAAAGAGTCAGTAAAAATATACGACACACGGGCTCACGCATCATAGGAATCATTTTAAGTGCCTAGAAATTATGCATCTTCAAACTACAAACCCTTATATTTGCTGTTTAACCGGTCACGTTTTCATGTCAACTTCTTGAACTATTTTTTTTTTTTTTTCCCCCCAAGTGCCGGGTTCCAATTATTTGCCAAGTGTGAGACGGCACGTGGCCACCGAGCAAACACCTCCCTCTCTGCTCCCTTTGTTCCCATCGTGGAAAACCCTGTCCTTGATGGGAACCGCCTGCCCTTGCTCCATCCGAAGCCCGAATGTGGCTCCGCTGGGTCACCTTCACCGGTGAATAACCGCTGCCTCCTCCTCCTCCTCTTCTTCCTCCTCCTCCAGACACAGGTTTTACAGCGCTACAGATGTCAAACCCAGCAAAACATCACCGCTTCCCCGGTGCCCGCCAGACGACTTGGCATGAAATATAGATGAAGAGTTGCTGCATGCGGGGAAACGGCCCCAACCGTCCTCCTGTGCCGCAAAAAACACACCCCCTGCCTCTGCCAGAAGCAGAATTCGCTCTTGCGAATTCCATAGAACACGGTATTTTGTACCAAACCCACCGAAAGCGCATCGGGAACTCAGACGTGTGCATGACATCACTCTCCATCATTTTTGCTGCCCGTGTTTATTGCCCACAGAAGACAAGCAGAGTTCACAGTGTGACCCGAGATGCTAGAAAGCCACCAGCCCTTTGGTTTGGGCACAGGAATTTCTACAAGAGTAAACTTTCCTCCCTCATCCCGCCCGGGTTTTACCCCCGAAGCCTCAGGATGCTCTGCTCGGTATCAGCAGCATCAAGGACCGGAGTGGATACCACCGACCCCCTTGCCCCTGGTGCCTCCTTCACTCTCCTCCCCAAAATCTGGGATGAAATACCCAGGGTTTGGCACGCTGAGCGGGCCATGGGGTACTCACAGGGTCCCATCCATCTGGAAACCCCACCGAGCTCCCAGACCTGGGACAAAACCCTCCTCGGAAAAGCTCCGCTTTGGGGAAAAAACACTTGGGTTATTCTTTAAGCGCTTTTACTGTGGCCATTCCCAAACCCCCTGCTAAAGGTAGACGCTAGACCAATAAACGTTTGAACTCTCCCATAAAAAGTTTCTACTAGCTTATTTTTTCCAAATAAAGCCCTAACTTGCGTTTTCTGGGCTCCTGCTTACCATCAGCACGCCCAAGTTTCCAGCACACACCAGTCACCAACACTTCATAGACCCCAGCCTTCCTTGCAGGGTTTCTAATTGGCTTCTAATTAACTCTCAGAGTAAATCGGCGAGTCGTCTGCGATACACGTTACCTAACGCCACGCTCAGACATCAGCCAAGTAACGTGTTGTTAATGCACAGGTCTGTGCTCTGAAGTTAACTCGCTTCAAATGCCTGTGTTGGAAAATGATGAGGCAACTCTGGATGCTATTTTTAATCTCTGTAAGAAGGATGACTATCAGATTTCTGGAAACTTCCCGTCGGAACCAGACACAGACGGATACCTCTCCACAGAAATACAGGCTGAATTCTTCACACACGCCATGTACAAACAGCTCCAATTGCTTCGTGTGTTCAGTCAGGGCTTAACTCTGTGCAGGCGCCGCACACGGAATGACATGGCGTTGGAAGGGACCTCTGGAGATCATCTCCTCCAACCCTCTGCCAGAGCAGGTCCACCCAGAGCAGGTCCCACAGGAATGTGTCCAGGTGGGTTTGAATGTCTCCAGAGATGGAGACTCCACCACCTCTCTGGGCAGCCTCTGCCAGGGCTCTGCCACCCTCAAAGTCAAGAAGTTCCTCCTCAGGTTTAGGTAGAACTTCTTATATTCAAGTTTGTGTCCATTACGTCTTGTCCTGCCCCTGGGCACCACTGAAAAAAGACTGCCCCCATCCCCACAAACCCATGGCACACCCACTGCAATGGACAGATTTCTTTTTTCTTGGTTTTTCCCCCCCACACCCTGTTTTTAGCTTCACTCCGTGCTGCAGGGCACAAGTTACCATCTGATTCCTCCTCAGCAGGATGTGCCAGGACACGAGGAGAAAAGCCACTGCCCAAGGAGCTTGCTCCAAGGCACCAGCTGGTGGGTTTCTCTCCAGCTCCAGTCCCGCTCCCAAGGTCGTCCTTATTCCCAATTCCTGCAGGGATTCTCACCTGTCGGTACCACACGCACCACAATGGCCTCTTGTTTATCCACAAATAGGTTTCTCATTGAATCTTTTCATCTTTGAGCTATTTCACCTGCTCGCCCTCGGAGACACCCGCCTCCCCATCTTCCCCGCGCCGCACGTGAAGACTTGTCAACAGAACAAAACTGGTATTTCAGCACAAATCCCTTTGATGGATGTTTATAAACTACAGAGCAACGGGAAACGTGGCAGGGCACGGGGCGCCCCACGCGTACACCTCCTGCCCCCAGCACCCCCAGCCTGCCCAGGGCAGGGTGCAACTGCCTGAACAGCGGTGTCTCTTGGGCGATGTCTTTTAGGGACCGCTCTGTCACCGCAGTGAAAAGTGCCATCGGGTACCAGCGAGCGGGAGGCGGGATGCACAGCCATCCAGACAGGACATCCCGGGAGAACCAGACTGGGATTCTTGGGAAATACTCTCGGGTGAAGGGCAAATACCTCACCCCCACGCAAGGAAGCTCAGAGCACACAGCCCTCCCCTGTAATCCTCTTTTTATGACTCTGACTCTGTATTTACAGAGTGTTGATATTTACCAACACGAAAAAGTGGGGGGGGGGGAAGGAGTCTGAGCTACCTACTGCCTTTCCAGAAGGCTCTGCCGCTCTTTAAGAGCCCCAAATTAAGTCTTAATGCTCTTTTGATTAACCCCCCCTTACCAAGAGGAGGCTTCTCAGTCTCCAAACCTGAGGCCAGCAGAGGAAGGAGGAGGATGAGGAGCTGATCCCTGCCCTGTGCGAGGGCAGCCCCCTCCCGACCACTTGCCCTCTCACCGACGTGCCACCCGGCCAGGCTGGCGCTGGAAATTGCTGGAAAGCACAAGCACCACCCGTTTCCTTTATACAAGGGGGTTTTGAGCTATTTAAGCAGTGACCACACCAATATGTGAACCCTCACGGCTTCAAGGGGGCACCCTGCGGGGTGTCACTGATGCACAGGGCACGGCACCCTCAGATGCCACTCAGGAGGTACCACTTGCCTTAATGGGACCTCCTAGTTAGGACAGGGCTGAAATTCAGCAGAGACCCTCATCAGAAAGGAGTCACAGACCCACACGTTGTGCAAACGGGCTTTGATTTTACTGCTGAGATACCTGCATTCTCATTTTTCACTAAAGGGGCTTGGGGGGGAGGTCGGCAGGTTCTCTCCATGCAACACGCAGCCAAAAGCACAACGAATCAGCAAAATTGGTCCTCCTAGAAAAACAACCTCCTGTCTTTTCAGCAGGTTTCCTCGCCTGCTTCCATCATCACACAGCACCAGCACGCTTCAAACGAGCCAGGCTAACGCCTCTCCTCTCTTTTATCTCCCCCACGTAACCAGCATTTCCTCCCTAAATCATCCCTGAAATCAGTTCTCCAGCACTGCCAGGATGAGGTCTACCAGCAGAGACCTCAAGCCAACCGAGCTGTCACCATTTCACAGCCCGGTTCTTACGGAGAAGCCTCCAGGCGCTCCACCAGCGATGAAAAAAGCCACGGTTGCATGACTTTGTGTCTGTCAGCCCGTGAATCCACCCACTGAATGGAGAAAGCCCAATTTTTATAACAGCTTGAGCAAATTTTCCAGCTCCCAGACAAAGACCAGCAGCAGCAGGGATGGCATTGTCACCTGCACGACCCGAGCGGGACGGCTCGGTGGCACCCAGTGCTTCACCCCAGCCCACGGTGCAGAAATGGGAAACTTGCTCCCACGTACCTGCTCTTCCTCGGCTTCGTTAAGCCAGAGCTGCTGCCTTAATTGCTGCCTCTTAATTACTTAGAGAGTCAGGGCGGTTATGGAAGAGGAAGCTGGATTCAATTATGCTTCACAGTCAGCAAAATCAGTGAACTGAACAGATTTGAGCTTAAAAATACCAAAAGAGAGAAACAGCTGAAAACGGCTAATTATAAGGAGACTTTTTTTTTCTGGAAACAAGCGTATTTTAGCCCCTGTTGCAGGCTGCTAATTCCTTCACCTGAAGGTGTGCTTATTTATTACCCGTCCAGCCTGTTCCACACCCCAAGAGGCACCTACGTGCAAGGGCATCATCATACAGGAGTGAAAAGTCTGGTGTTTTAATGTCACTGGGGCACGCAGCGCAGCCCGAGCCCTCCGCAAGCGCTGAAATGCAGATATCTTCCTTAAATCGAGCTCCGGCTTTTCCTCGCCTTCCCACGCCGGGAGCTCAGGGCATCCCCGGGATGGGAATCAGGTTAAACAGCTCAGAGCGTGGCACTGAATGAGAACGAGCCTGCGTGCGAGGGAACGCGTACGACAGAGGGGACCAGCAGCATTAATTCCACACCAGCACCAGCGCCACCAGCACACTGCCCCCAACCCGCCATCAGGACCAGAATTAATGGGCATAGGCCGAAACATCTCAAAATTCTGCCTAAACACTAGGAAAAACCAACAAGAAAACAACTTTTAGGCAGTAAGGATGCTCCAGCACTGGCCCAGAGAGGCTATCCTGTCTCCATCCTGGGAGGCCAAACCAGCCCCAGCCCTGAGGAACCTGCTCTCACGGACTGGAATGAACCCCCACGACCTGCTGGTGATGGGAGAAGCAGCACCAGCCCCGCAGCAAAGCACCTTTTCTCCGAGAGACAGACCCAGAGGAAGCTGACAGCCAGCCTTCACCCTTAGCTGGAGCTGGCAAGGAAAAATATATTCTTCCCGGCAATCCTACATCCTTATCATCCTCACACTTCAATTATCCTTATCTGCAAAAACTCCAAGATGCTATCGGCCAGGTCCCTGCTACCCACTTCCGTGGCTGACGATGCCTCAAGGAAGGAATGTCCAAAAAAAAAGTCAAATTTACATGTATCATTTCAGATATACTCGCTTTATATGGTGTATTTGAAAGCAGCCGGGTCAGCTCTGGGCACAGGTACCCACTGCCAACAGAAGGTCCCAGCCTGTGATGGAGATGGTTCCTCCTAGAGCTGCTGAGCTTCCATGGGGACGGTTTGTCAGCTCGGACAGAAGACCAGCTTGTGACTCCTGCATCTCTCAAAACCAAGTGATGATGCCTGGAAGCCTTGTTTGGAGTATTTTTATGGGACCTGAAGTGTGGGCCCCACACAAAGTGGTGTGACACGTACTAGAGAGCTTTGGGAAATCTCACCCCAGTGCTCGCCTCCTCCCCAGCCTCCCCCACGCTCCTCACCTGCCCTTCCAGCTCTTTAGGAAGGGATGGTCAGCAATAAATAATAATATTTATAATATTCATTAATAATAAATGCAGATATGATCGCGGACGGTGAGGGCTCTCTCGGATGGCGTTTCAGCAGAGTGGCAGGACACACCACCAGCCCCCTGCCAGACCCCTAGCCGGTGGGATGCCACCAGCAGCCCCACTCCCGATGGGAGATGGCCGGCCATCAGCCACACACCCCCTTTCAGAAGGCTTCAACTCCTCAGCCGCCTTCGGGAGCATCTCCTCAGCCCTGACGGACACCAGAGATTAAGGGAAGATCGTAAATCCCAGTATTACCCAGGTTGCAACCAATTGCTCCTAATAAGGGCCCTTCTGAACATATGCTCAGCCTTCTGTCGGGAAGCACGAAGTCTCCTCTGAAGGCAGACGAAGCCGAGCAGCACCAGCAGCGCTCCCGCAGACGGGGTTTCACACTCCCAGCGTGAAACACGGTGTTTGACCAGATTGGACACGGCTTGGAGCCCTGCCCCTGGGAATGGGGTGGCACTGGATGGGCTTTAAGGTCCCTTCCAACCCCAACCATTCCGTGATTATGTTGGGAGGCACTGGAGGTGCTGCACAGCAGGACACTGCGGCATCCTCAGGACATCTGCATCCTCACACCCCTGCCACAGAGACTACGGAATTGGCACTGGGGGGAAAGTTCTCCAAAACTTGCCTACTTAAAATGTAAACAGCTAAATTGAGGTTTTAGTGGCCTAAAGAATTCTAGACACAGCAGGATGGGTAATTCTGGACCGTCCCACTGCACTGACCGCAGACCAAATGCCTGACTTTCAAACTGAAGACAGGTGAGACAAATCCCACCCTAACCTTTCACGGACCGAATATTCACAAATAACATCAGCGGGGGATGAAGCTGAGGCCGACACGTTGGGGAAAATAACTACAAGAAGAATTTCAGCTTTTCTGATCGTGCAGCCTCCTGCCTTTCCACCGGGTACATCTATTTATGCATTAAATAAAATTCATCCATTACAGGAATTAATTTGGGCTGTGTGTTGCTAACGTGAATCACAGTATTCCTGTGCTCAAGTTACTTTCCACGTTACGCCTGGCACTGGAAACTCAAGCAAGCTTCACCAAGGATGCTTCAAGTGATAACTGTGTATTTTTATAAAAGGTAACAAGCCCCGGTCCTCAGGAGGAGGAGCAGCAGGACCTACCGCATCACTCCTCGTTTGACTATTTTCATTAAAATTGCAAAGAGGGTATGGAAGCACGGCACACAGGTGAGTGTAAAGGAAAACCCTTTCTTAACCCACGTGCTCGACAGATAAATGCTTGAAATTGGGAAATGCAGAGAGAGCCCTTTGGGTGCCCACAGTCTCACGGCCACTGCGCTGGGCTACTGGCCCCCTGCCCAGGGAAGCCCCTACGCCAACCACACAGAGGCAGGCTACCTGCAGGGTGAAATCAGGGTGGGGGGAACGGGTGGGACCCCCAGACCCCGGAGGGAGCACTTTGGGTGGGAGGGCAGCCCCCCACGTCCCCAGGCAGCCGAGGGCAGCGCCGAGGAGGGAGGCTGGCTGCGCTCCTGGGAACAGCACGCAGCAGAGCCACACTGAGCACAGCACGGGCTAATTAGTCTTCCTTTTCTGCAAAGCTAATGAGGGTGGGAACCGGGCGCTGCACTGTCACTGTGATGTCTGTATTTCAGGGCGGCTGGCATGGAAGCTTTCCCAGCTTGGGCTGCCCGGCCGAGTAAAGGAGTGGGAGAAGTTCCTTCTGCCCGGCGAGAGGGGACAGGTCCTGGCACCTCCAGGGACAGCCGTGGGAGAGAACAGACCCCTCTCTCTCCATGTTCCAAAGGATGACAGGAGCGAAGAGCAATTAAACATGCTGTCCTTACTTACACAGAGGATGGCTTTACCCCAGCAGGGATGAAGAGCCCCGAATCAGAGACATCATTTCTTCTTAACCAAGGATGGATGCCCAATGCAGATGATTTTCCTACATCCACAGATGCCCCGACCGAGCTGGAGCACAGCCAGGGCGTTTGGGTTATCCGTAAGGAAATCTATAACACGCTGGAAAACCAAACCTCCCAAACCAAACCTCCCATGAAAGCAGCAGTCCATTTTATAACAGGCATCTCTGCATTTCCTTTGGTCGGTGAAGTCTCCGCTAGCTTTAAAAGCCCCAATTCTAATATGCTTTTCCATAATCCATTTTATTTCCGTCTTTCTCCAATTGTATTTTAGCCTTCTAAATAATGTTAGGCAAAGCCACACCTTTAATCCCTCTGAAATGTCTGGTGATGGGAGTACACAGCAGCTCTGTAGGTGGACACCCTCACCCAGGAGAGCATCAAGCAGCCCTGGGACTGCTCCAGCCGGGAAACGGGCCACCAAAACAGGACTTAGTTCACAATTAAAACCCCTGCATTAATCAGTCTCCTCGGAAGGGCAGAAACCACCAGCAGTAGCCATCAAGCTGCCTACCAGCAAGGCAAAAGATAAGCGGAACTCACGTCTGCCATCAGAAGATCATTGGGCAAAAGTGTTGCTGATGGCACCCAGCCACCCTGAAGACCAGCAAACACCTTCAGGGGCTAGAGGTCCTGCCCCTGACACCCACCAGCACCCAGGGCAGCAGAGGAGGATGGAGCTATGGCACCTTGCAGAAGGCAGAGAGGAGTCCTGGCCCATGGGCAACATTCACCATTCACCATCATGAGGCAGGAGGTGGAAGTAGATGGTCTTTAAGGTCCTTTCCAACCCAAACCATTCTATGATTCTATGACACCGGCCAGAACCATCCCCAGCACACCCCGGGATGCCGGGTGGCCTCTGCTCACCCCACAGGGCTGCCATGGGCTCAGAGCCATTGGGTCAGGCTGCAAGTTATCTTGTTTCACTCCAAAACCGCAGAATTTCTGTGATTTGCAGGAATACAAAAATGTGCTGGATGCTCATGAGGCTTTATTTAATTTTGTATGACAAAAGCTCCCTCCCAGGCTCAAACTTTCCAATCAACTTTCAGCCAGGAGCAAGCCAACAGGGCCAAGCTTCTAAACCTTGAAGACCTAGGGTTACCACACCGACACCAGGGACAACCACACGTGCAGAGCATGACCATGGGTGAGGAGAGGCCAGACTGCCCCAGGAAGAATAATAATGGAAAAGGACGACACACCATCCTGCTTTCTTCATGCTTGTTAGGAACGTTAAAAAAATCAGCTTCTAAAAGTGGTGCGTGAGTCGGGTCCTTCTTCAAGCCATGAAAAGAGCGATATGTTGGCATCCACCAGGTTTACCTCACTCTCAGGCCAGTTCCTGCACTGGGCTAATTACCCAACATCCATTAAACACCCACCTCAACTGGCCACAGACCAACATAGGCTTCTTCACAGGGACCAGGGTCAACTTCTCCCAGTTCACCATTTCTTAAATGAACTGGTATCATCAGCAAAGGTACAACTGGGGGCAAATCTCAGATTCCTGGGGTGAAGAGGAGATTCTCCAGCACAGACCTCCAGAATTCCTGGCTATCGCCTTGCCCCACATGCCCACTGCCCAGGTCGTTGGGAAAAGGGAACATAAATATTTGGCGGTAAATGTCCCATCCCTGGAGGGCTTGAAGGGCAGGTTGGATGGGGCTTGGATCAACCTGGTGTAGTGGGAGGTGTCCCTGCCCAGGGCAGTTGGAACTGTATGATCTTTAAGGTCCCTTCCAACCCAAACCACTCTATGATTCTATGACTCTATGATACGATTTCACAGCATTCACAGCATTAAAACAGGTAGTTTTACTGCTCAATTACGCAATTAATACCAGCTAAAATTATGTGCTGTTGGTTTAAAATGAGAGAGAAAGAGAGTATTATAAAGGCAGCGTGAAACCCTCAGAACACCACATCCATCTTAATTCTTCTCCGCGGGAGCAAACGCAGGATCTGGCTGGGTGATGCCCATCCTCACGCTTTGCCAAGAAAAACACAAAGCAACCAGCTACGTTACGGCACCACGGGATCAGCAAAGATGATCAGTTCCCAGATCACACAGCTCAGAACGTCATAATTAATGCATCATCCAGGCGGACACATTCACTCCTAGGACATCAGGGAGTCAATGGTCAACAGTCTGCGGCAAACGAGGTTTGGAGCAGTAGCAGGGGGACCCGCAGCTCCCTGGTGGCACTCTAATATTATCAGAAATGTGGCTACACGTATTTGCGCTCACAGATTCCTTCTGCTCAAGCGGCAGCACAGCAAACTGGAAAAGGCAGGCCCAGAAACCACAGCTTCCAGTCCCTCACCCCACAGAAACACGTGGGGTTGGAAGGGACCTCTGGAGATCACCTAGTCCAACCCCCTGCCAAAGCAGGTCAACCCAGAGCAGGTCCCAAAATAACGTGTCCAGATGGGGTCTGAATGTCTCCAGAGAAGGAGACTCCACCACCTCTCTGGGCAGCCTCTGCCAGGGCTCTGCCACCCTCACAATGAAGAAGTTCCTCCTCACGTTTAGGTGGAACTTCTTATGTTCCAGTTTGTGCCCATTTCCTCTTGTCCTGTCCCTGGGCACCACTGAAAAAAGACTGGCCCCATCCTCCTGACACCCACCCTTGAAGTATTTATAGGTGTTGATCAGATCCCCTTTCTTCTCTTCTCCAGACTAAAAAGACCCAAGTCCCTCAGCCTCTCCTAGAAAGGGAGATGCTCCAGGCCCCTCATCATCTTTGTAGCCCTCTCTGTACCCTCTCCAGCAGTTCCCTGTCCTTCTGGAACTGGGGAGCCCAGAACTGGTCCCAGTGCTCCAGATGGGGCCTCCCCAGGGCAGAGCAGAGGGGCAGGATGACCTCTCTTGACCGGCTGGCCACACTCTTCCTGATGCCCCCCAGGATGCCATTGGCCTTCTTGGTCTTACAGCTGAGGAAGAGCATCTCCACGCAAAAGAAGAGGCCGTATTCCCTAAAATGACACAGAAATATCAGACGATACGCAGGACCAGACACAAAGGGTCAGGCTGGACAAAAAAATGCCCATCTGTGAAAGCTGAGAACAATACGATACTGTTCTTTAATGTATTTCTTCTGTCTCCCTCTGTGCCTCTGCAGCCGGGCTGTGGAAACACCTCTCTCATTGTGTCTCATTAATACATTTTTAGCAAGTGCTCCGAGCTTCCCGATGAAAGGTAATCCTTATTATTGATACCAGAAAAGAAACCATCGGATCACTTCTGGAATGGGCGAGCGAGTGGCACCCTTCAGATCACTCCCGAGTTTAACTGGAGAGCAGGAACGGGGTGCTGCCGGCCCCAGAAAGCACGGCCCCGCGCCCCGACGGGGCTCCTGGGGCCCCCGCTGCCGGCGGTGATTAATCTGCTTGTGCAATCCCGTCCTCCACCACCCCGAGAGAAACGCGCGCCTTTGTCCAAAAGCATTTGTCAGAAGAAAAACAGAACCACCCAAAACTGAACACGGCTCAACTCACTCAGAAAAAGAGAGAGGGGAAGCGGGAGACAGGGACGGACGCCTTCATCAGCAGAACCTCAGATGCCCGACAACTAAGGAATGACAAAGCCAGGAGAGGGATTCATGCAGTGTCTTCTGCAGTTTGGCCCTATTTATACCAGGGAGACAGCTTCCCACCAGCAGGGGCTGAGCTGACAGTGGGGGTTACAGTACCCCCGATACCTTCCATGGAACAGAAAACCAGAAAAAACAACCTTTATGATAAAGGCACCAAATGGGAACCAATTGTGACACTGCTACAAAAGCAGGATCATGGAAGTATCTATGTCTATGAGGATGAAGACAACTGCCGCACTAGAAAAAATTATGAGAAATAACATAAACAATAGGATTGCAATTGAATCTCTTAACTCTGACATTGCTTTCCCTTCCCCACCACAGACCACCAGCAGCCAGAGCGACTGCTATCACAATGAAACTGGGATTACGGGACCCCTGAGGACCTTCAGAGCACCCCTCCATCCCTGGAGGGGTTCAAGGCCAGGTTGGAGGGGGCTTGGAGCAACCTGGTGTGGTGGGAGGTGTCCCTGCCCAGGGCAGGGGGTGGCACCGGGTGGGCTTTAAGGTCCCTTCCCACCCAAACCATTCTGTGATTCTAGAACATGCTATAAAAATACAGAGAGCAAAGAAATGCCCAGCCTGCGCCATCACACCAGGTGCCCAGGAGACACGTATTGTGCTGGTCAAGCAGGACCAGGCAGAGAAGACGTGGTCATCACTGTGTTTTGAGGGATACAGCAGCTCCCGGCACAGCCCAACGCCAAGGATCACTCTGCCCTGATACCTCCTGCACCTCCCGGTACCTCCTGCATGGGTGAGAAAAACCCGGTGGAGCTTTCACAGCCTAATTAATTAGCTAAGACAGCCTGTGGCTTTGCAACCGAAGCGGGGCGAGGGGCTGGGACCGCAGCCCGGCGTCCAGCTGGACCCGAGCTCCTGGCAGATACAACCACGTGAACCTCAGGCCAGTGAAATGCGGGCGCAGCCCTGCCGGGATTTCGGCGTTCCCGGACCTTCCCATCTTCCCCAACAAACACTGCCTCCCCAGAAAGCCGAGCGGGAGGGCAGAGGGCTATTTTAATAAAACATGTTTTACCAATTAGGACCTCGTGATAGCCATCAAAACACCCAGCACAACCCAGCAAAGCCATTAATAAAGCTCCACAGACGTATCGGGGTTTTACAGATACCATCTCACGCCGCAGGTCCTTTCTTCTCCCGGCTGCAACGCTGTCAGCAGAACCCCTTGAAGTCTGCCCTAAGTGGGTTTAATTAATTATAGTCCCTTGTTTTCCAAGTCAGGCCGTTTCCCTGTTTTAGGTGTGTTTAAAACTTCCTTACTCTATTTCTGCCATGGCCATTTTCGGCTCCGAGAGGTGTAACATCCTCCAGGTCCCCAGGGAGGGAGAGGGCTCTGTGGGGATGTGGCAAAGGCTGGGAAAATGGAAGAGCATCAGGGAATTAGGAACAACACAGAGATATTAGCATGGATCAAGGCCTGTTATGATTTCATTTAGCAGAAAATGGGTCTTATTCTCCCCATTATTAACTTCTCACCCAGAGAAGCTGTGGCTGCCCCATCCCTGGAGGGGTTCAAGGCCAGGCTGGATGGGACTTTGAGCAACCCGGTCTGGTGGGAGGTGTCCCTGCCCCAGGGCAGGGAGATTGGAACTTGATGATCTTCCAACTCCAACCATTCTATGATTCTGTGATTATTAGAAGAAAAACTCCTCCCTGCCTGTGCTATTCAATGGAGCATGAGGAGCTTACGGAGCCTGGCCAGGAAGGATGCAGTTATTCTGCACGTTAAGCTGTCAGAGCACGGGATGTTCCTTGCTTCCACATCTCGGGTATGGCAGGGACCGTTTCTACATGCTTTGATGGTACCTCTGTTAAAAATCACTAAAACAGCAAATATCGTTGGGCCTGCAGTATATAAATGAGGCCAGGACACAAGAGGACTCTGATTCCTTCCCAGGTCAGAAGACATTCCTCATGGCATTACCACGCAGATTTTAAAACTGATTTTTTTTTTTTTTTTTGGTCTTTACTATCACCTGACTTCAACGCAGTCTTAACATTTATCAGTATTTAGCTTCCTTTTGTTCTTCCTGGAGTCTGACAGCCTTATTGAACCTTTAGCCTCAGTCCCTGGTGCATACCGATGGGACAGCCGCCCATCCCACCTCAAATCCAGAGCACCTTAAAAGATGGGAATCCATTTCTGCACGTTCCTCAACCCGAGCTGCACCAGCACAAGCTCTCACAGCACCTACTTATCAGGTGAAACTCCATCTAAAAAACATGCCAGATACTGATGATGCAGTGTCATCAAAATTGCCAGCTGTGTCAAGGAATGCACAACCGGTGATGGGTCTCCATAATCCTCATCTACGACATTTTAACCCAAATCCAGCCACTCCTTGGGTTTTTAGGGTTCTCTGGTGTCCTGAGTTTTGCAGCTCAGCTTGGTGACCTCGGCTTCTGGAAGATGGTGACACAAGGCGGATACCCAGAGGGGGACAGCATCCCAGGGACCCATCCTGCTCACCAAAACCAACCCACGGGGAGCTCTGGCGGCACATTCAGTTATTTTAATGCATCGCTTAATAAAAAGCCAGGCGATTTTCTCAGGATTCAGTAAACAGCCTCCTTTTGCCAGTTATGCAAATTTCATGTACATTTATCTTCATAAACTTGGCCAGCCTCGCCAACTTCAAAATAAAGCGCGAGCATCTCGATTGGTATCTCCCCCGTCTGGGCTGCTCCCTCCGAGAGGGATGCGGAGCCAAAACCGCGCCGGCGCCCGGACGTGCCCGGGGAGCGCTCCCCTCACTGTGTCCCCCCCCGCCCCTGCCCAGGGAAAACAAGGCGCCGATCACACCCCCAATTTCCAACCACCACACCCCGCCCCGACATCTTTATCGCCTTCATTTTGCACTTCAAAGCTTTCCCCTCGCTTTTTCCCCCCAAAGTCCTCCAGGGCGGCTCCTCTTCCACCTCGCTCAGTGAAGTCCCTCTTTGCAGAGCCACCACCAAGCTCACCCAGAAGGGACATTCAAAGCACCCATGTGCCTACAAGACCCTTCCTTCTCGGTCCAGCACCTATGGAGTTAGAGCTTCTACAAACACAGAGGGGGACTGGACATTCCTCACACCAAAAACCTCACTGCAGCCCCAAAATTTGGTGGGACCATGGTTTTTCTTGGGGGTGAAGCACAGGACTGCACAGCTGCTTGGATGCGAGCCCAAAAAAGGAGTTGACATCCCTGGAAATGTGTTCCTCAGGTGGTAGAGCCCGGGAACTCCTGGCAGCCAGAGAAAACCTGGCATTACATAGTGCTGAGGCAAAGGTGACGGGCAGAGGGTATCTGTAACAAAAGAAGACTGCCACCCAACGCCCCGGGGACATCTAAGAGTCATTTCTCTGATCAACAGCAAGATTGATCTCTGCCCCAGATTATCCACAGGAGAAGATGCATCCAACTCTGCCCCAGGAATAGCTCTTTTTCCCCATCCCGTTCAGAGGAAATGTGGATTAAGCAACCTTGTCTACTGGGAGGTGTCCCTGCCCAGGGCAGAGGGGTTGAACTCGATGATCTTTAAGGTCCCTTCCAATTCTAACCATTCTATGACTCTATGATTGTGGGAGTGATGGGACAGGGCATTTAGGGGAGGTGGGGACCAAACATGATGGAGCCCATCATCTTCAACACTCTCGTCAGACCCTTCAACACCTTTAGCACGTGCCGAAGCCCCCTCCCCACAGCAAACAATCCACACTTTTGAAGGGCTCAGACACTATCCATGTGTTAAATCATGACTTCATTACCCAGTTCTCATGCAGAACGTGGCTTTTACTTGGAAACGTATTCTATTGATTTCCTGGCACACGACATCTGTTGAAATGGGCGTTGGTATTAGTTTCCTGTCTGAGTTGTTTTAAGCCAAAGTCTCATAGTTCTGCTGAGGTTCACGTTGCTCATATGTACGTGCCACAATTTAAAAACCATGGGTTTCTTTTTCTTTTCTTCTTTTTTTTTTTTTTTTTTTTTTTTTTTTTTTTTTTTTTTTTTTTTTTTTTTTTTTTTTTTTTTTTTTTTTTTTTTTTTTAAATCAATAGAATAATCTGATTACATTTCTCAGGGTCAAGAGCTACCTGGCAAACAGGAGGTGCCAAAAACTCCCACACAAGTCAGCAGAAAGTCCTCACTGTCCTGAGCATTTTCCCGACCAGCCCTTCAGATGAGTATCATTCCCTGCCCTTACACGTAACAACCCACTCCCCCATAACTCACTTTATAAAGCCTCGTTCACACATACATTGGAAAATGTGACTTGTAGGATATTCCAGATGAACCCTTTTGGAGATCAGCACTCCCAGGGTCACACCTGCAGAAAGTGGGACCTGGGGACTTGCGGTCCTTCTCTTCCTGCTCAGGGGAACTTGGCAAAACTCACCTGAACGTGCTCCATGGACAGGACCAGGACAAGGATCAGAACGTCCTCAAAGTTGGTTGCTGACTAGATCTGGACTTAAGAACCTAAAGACATGCCCTTGGGAAAGGCATATGCTCGTTTAGGTAATCACATACAGATTTAGGAGCCTATCTTTAGATCCCAGAAAGTTTTCTGAATTGCTGAAGGAGTAGAGGCTGAATTGTTAATATGAGGGACAGGACTGACAGATGAACAACCCATGGACATACAGAAGATCCATCTGAGGAGAGGTATCCAGACAAAGACTCAACATCCACCTCTTTGAGGCTGGTTACTAGGACAACTGCTCCCACCCTTGACTCCTTCCAGCCAAAGTTGTTCTTAGCCCTGAAGCATCGTGGACCATGACAGGACTCCCAGAGGAGTCCTCCACCACCACATACGCCAAATGCAGGCTTAAAACACCTTGCTCCAAGTCTTATCTCTAATATCATTTCTTATTTTGGTGGCCTGATCTCAAAGTTACTCTCTGCTCCCCCCTCCAAAAAAAGGTCTTTAAAAGAATCAACAGCCAAAAACCCTAAAATTCAAATCATTAGCAAATTTTTCACCTCTTGAGAAAGCCCCGAAGTGCAAAACTCCACGAAGGCACTGCGATGATGTAGGTTACTAATTAAAACATTAGCAGGGAAAAAAAAAAAAAACAACAAAAAAAACAAAACACAACAACCAACCAAACCAAAACCCAAACCTTCTTAAGATTCCTCTTTAATTAGATTTGTTTACAATAGCAATGGTATCGTTCTGGAGATATTCTGGGAAGGCTCCTGCCAGAAGTGATTTACCTTCCTCGGTGGTAAAGGTCAGGCAGGGTGCAGATCTAGCGCTTCCATGGACATCTGCTGATGCATCCGGAAAACAAAGGAGGCGGCAGGAAAGGCTGGAGTCAGCCAAACCCTCCAAAATATCTTATTGTACAAACAAATTTTTTTTTTTTTTGGTGTATCCCAAGAACAATAAAGTAAACTTGGCTGGGTGTGTTTTAGGGCTTATTAAAACTGGCAGCCGGCTCTTCCAAATTCTGCTTCTTATGATTGCGAAACGGGGACGGGACCCAAGGGTGATGTCAAGCTGCAACACGCCGACCAGCAGACGGTGGGGGCGTCGGGGGGAGGTCCAGCCTCACCCCGGGAGCCTGAACTCAACAGGAGTCATTCCCCAACTAGGAAACATCCTCCCCGTCCCCGCTTGGGTCTGAAGAACACAAATTAATTACGGCCAAACAAGGGAGTACCTCCACATAAAGGCTAATTGTCACCCGGAATTGTTCACATCTGTTGAATGCCTTTCATTCCTGGATCAAAGTTCTTTACAAACCTGCATCAATTAAGCTTCACAAAGCTTAGGTGAATCACACACCAGTTTATTAATATTTCTTCAAGCGGAGCTTTCTGCCGGGCTGAGCCCGAGAGGAGACATCCTAATATTCCTTTGAAGATTATTTAGTTATTCAGGATCACTGAAAGTTCTATAGGATGTCTCAAGAAGTCAGAAGTTTATATTGAAAGCTATGAAAATACAGGATTGTCCTTGCACTGGAGCCCGATGCCCTGGCACCATCCAGGGAAGCTGTTTTGCTCGTGATTTCTTTCCCATAGTTAGACCCACTTTAAAAACACACTCCCCATATTCCTGGGGGGGATTCTAAGGAATACAGTCTCCTTTGAAGGCAATGGGGCCAGCACTCCTTGGCTGGATGTGGCACACACCATTTACCTCAGATACTAATTACTACAGCATCATTTATCCAGCTCTGGAATATACCTGGGTTCCACCAGTAACGCCTGCCACAAACATAAAAGCGCTCAGGAGAAAAGCATTCCTAAAAAGCCAGAAAAAAAAAAGCAAAACTGCTGTTCTGGAGCACTCAGACCCACCACCAGCTTCCACCCACAGGCTGCATCTCCTCCTCCCCATCACAACTAACCTCCAGCATTTTGATTCTACCCGCTTAAAGAGAAGTGAGGGAAAATGATTTCCATTTCCACGCGGTTCCTCGCTCCGTGCCGCGTGTGCAGAGTCCGCCCAGTCCCTGTGCTGCCTCCCAGTTGCTCCACGAGATAAATCCCGTGAGCTCTCTGACCTCCCCGGCGGCCCAAAAAGCAAACCCCTTTGGTCCAGGCGCTGGGGTCAAAGAGAAGACAGAGAGGGAGGTGGGTTTGGTTTTTTTTTTGTCCCTGACCACAGGGCTTTTATTTTGTTTTGTACTTTTTGAGATTACACCACTTTCAATGAAAGCAGAGCCTGGCCCAAAATAATGTCAGCCAGCTGCTGGTGCCATGTGTACACATTTGCAATGGTAAAGTAAACAATTACTTTTTGGACAGAAGTCAGAATAACAGCTTTAAGTTAGGCTTTTGGCATCCTGTTATTTGGCTATTCGTGCCGCAACAACACAAATCTGCGGTTAAAAAAATTACTGTGGAAATGAAAACTGAGCGCAGACAGCAAAAGGTAATAAAACCTTTTTTTTAAGTAAACCTGTTCTTGCAATATTAAGAATATTGCTTGAGAATACTGCCCCTGTGCCCATGAACTCTTTTCAGTGGCTGGGTATTGTATTTTTCTAGCAGCACCTGAAGAGGACCCGCTAGTTTGTGGTGGTTATATCCTTTATAAAGGTAATAATGTCCTATTTCCCATTACAGCTCTTTAAAGCAAGCGGGTTGCCCGTGGTGGTCACCCTGCCCTCACTTTTCCCTGCTCTTGCTGCTTGAGCTCATTGTTTCCCCAGCTAAGACCAAAACCATATTGTTTCTGACCCAATTAAACTGCCAGCTAAGAAGAGAAAAGGTGAGGAGAGGGTTGGGAGCAACCGGAGCCACCTCAGGCTCTTACACAAATTAATTTGAAACGCATCCCTCCCTCCAAACTGACGAGCCGCTTACAAGATAAATAAACATGCAAAAAGACAATTTACCCAGCGTATTGCTTTTAGGTGTTCCAGTGGCTCATCAGAACGGATTTACATAAAAAAAAAAAAAAAAATTATAATCTGTCGGGTTTGATGCCGCCTTCCCTGCTCTCCATAGGCTTCCTTTTGATGTCACTGGGAATTTTCCCTGCGTGGGACGGCCAGCCGGGCTGGGCGCTAAGGGACCTCCTCCTGCGAGACGCCGTCCAGCTCCCACGGAGGCAGGAACTGCTCCCTGAAGTTCCGACCAGCCCTTCTGCAAGATGGGAAGCGGCCCTTGAATTATAACCCAGCCTGGGAATTCCTAAAGCGTCTGAGTGGAGAACTGAAATCCTGGCCGCTGAGAAGGAAACAGCAAAAAGTCCCTCTTAGCTTAAATTTAGCTGAGATTTCATTGCTTGGATCTAACATTTTATCTTCTTACTTCCCTTATCAGATACAAGAAAATCTCCCGATGGTTTGTTTTGTGACTGTTTTTAATAACAGCTATTCTTGCGATAAGGTCCCCTTTATTATCTATGGAAAAATCTCAGTATTTCAATACTCCGGGCATCGTTTAACTCTTGGAGGCCTTAGCTCTGCCTTCAAAACACACGCTACCTTCAGAAATCCTCCTCCAATTTAAAAGCTGAGGAAAAAAAAAAAAAGAGTGTTGGGGCAGGGCAAAGGCAAACAACCTCTGGAGAGCAGGAAGCTGGACGCAGCCGCTGCGGCGCGCTCCAATTCACACAAGCCCGTCCTACACCCACCAGAGCTTTGGGTCACAAGTTCAGCCTGAAGAAGCCTTTCCGTAACTGCAGCCATCACCCGGGCCAGGACTCCGTGCCGTATTTAGCCCAGGAGAACAACAAAAGCATAAGTGTTTCGTGCTAAAAAGCACTTTGAGAGAAGCAGAGAGCTGTAGAGGGCTCTCCTCGAGGTAACGGCGCAGGGGAGGAAGGCAAGATGAGGCACGCAGAAGCTGGTGCACCGCTGGAGACCTGGGGATGCTGCAGAGACAGCACAAGCAGAGGGTGACGAGGCTACGGTGGCCACCAGCTTCGTTTAGAAGGTGCCTGGGAAGGTGGTGGCTACTGGTCCCGTGCCGTGGGCTGGAGGGACTCATCTCTGGAGACATTCCAAACCCACCTGGACACGTTCCTGTGGGACCTGCTCTAAGTGGACCTGCTCTGGCAGGGGGTTGGACTAGATGATCTCCAGAGGTTCCTTCCAACCCCTCACTGTGATTCTGTGAGTCTGTCTAACTCGCAGCAAAGGGGCCAGAGCAGGAGCAGGATCTGCCTTTACGCACCGCAGCCAGTCGGACTGGTTTGGCCCACGCTACGGTGTCTGGCGTGGAACCATCCCAGAGCATCTCCTCCAGCTTGGCAGGGGTGGCGAGCGATGAGAGACCAGCTTTCCCCAGCGACACCGGGGCTCACGAGGGCTTTCCTACACCAAAGAGTGAGCGCATCCTTCATACAGCAAGTCACCCTCTTCCTCCTCACGCAAAGGCAGCAGGAGGCAGCAGCCTAAAGGGGTTTTCAGCTTTTCCCACCGATGCTCTGCCTGCTTTCCAGATGTACCGATCTGGCTGCAGGTACTCTGAGCAGAAATGATGTTTAACAGCACAGAGAAAAAAATTCAGGGAAAAAAAAAAAAAACGATGGGAAAAACAGAAAGGGAAAGAGAGGGAGAGAGAGGGGTAGAGAAAATAAAGGAAAAAAAAGAGAAAAGAGAAAAGAAAGGGAAAGGGGAAAAGAAAAGAAAAAAAGGAAAAGAAAGAAAAGGAAAAGAAAGAAAAGGAAAAGAAANAAAAGAAAAGATAAAAAAAGAAAAGATAAAAAAAGGAAAAGAAAAAAAAGGAAAAGAAAAAAAAGGAAAAGAAAAAAAAGGAAAAGAAAAAAAAGGAAAAGAAAAAAAGGAAAAGAAAAAAAGGAAAAGAAAAAAAGGAAAAGAAAAAAAAGGAAAAGAAAAAAAAGGAAAAGAAAAAAAAGGAAAAGAAAAAAAAGGAAAAGAAAAAAAAGGAAAAGAAAAAAAAGGAAAAGAAAAAAAAGGAAAAGCAAAAAAGGAAAAAAAAAAGGCAAAAAGCACTCTCTCCAAAGCGCTGGGTCTGTGCCTGCACTGGAGCTGCGCAGCAGAGCTACTCCTGCCATCTGTGCCACCAGAGACAACCCCAAAACTTCATTTTATGATTTTAGAAAAGGCCAGGGAGGGAGATCAGCAGCTTCCGCGGGCACCTTTCATGTGCTTTTTTTCATAGGCCAAGCTGCGGCGCTGGTTAGTGGGGCTGGTGGAAGCCATCTGAAGGCAGCCACATCAAGCGAGGACGGGCGCAGCTGGCGGAAGCCACGGGAAAGGGACAGAAGAATTAACCGGGGGGGGGGGGGAACCTCGTTTCCCACAACGGAGCTACCTGAGCTGCACCGCGACCACTAGCCCAACCTCACGCCGAGTGGCCACGGAGAGGTAGGGACGACCACGTCCCCCACCACGAGCACAGGATACGGATGCGAGCTCTGAGCATAACGGCAAGATTTTCCGTATTTGTCATTCCTCTTTGACACGGAGCTTCCTGCAGCAGCCTTTCATGCACACACAGCATGGGCTTAAGCATCTCCGCAGGAAAATACATTTTCTTTAATTTCCTACACATTTTTTTTTTTTCTCCTAGAATATAAAGGGACAATACAGGCCACATTCCTCCTTCCTTCCTCGGGCAGTTCTGGAGTCTCCACTCAAAACTAGGGGATTACTGGAGAAACAAAGCTTTCATGATGCCTCGCTCGCTTTCTGGTCTTCAGACTCGGTATTTTTAACAGTAACAATCCCGTGTATTGCTTACAGACTATTTCNTTTTTTTTTTTCTCCTAGAATATAAAGGGACAATACAGGCCACATTCCTCCTTCCTTCCTCGGGCAGTTCTGGAGTCTCCACTCAAAACTAGGGGATTACTGGAGAAACAAAGCTTTCATGATGCCTCGCTCGCTTTCTGGTCTTCAGACTCGGTATTTTTAACAGTAACAATCCCGTGTATTGCTTACAGACTATTTCATCTCCTCTTATTTTTCATAGAAATCAGTGGCTTTCAGGGAAAACAGAAAATTTAATATAGGCACCAAACTAGTGTCTTCAATAGTTTTAATGTCTTCTTTTGTAGATGTTTGGTTTAAGCACCTGCTTACAACTACTCACACAGCCCTCTCGCTCCCAAAGGACTTGGGAGCTTCAATGTAGGTGACATTGAGCTTCAACACAGATGACGTCGAATCATAGAAATATAGAATTGGGTAGGTTGGAAGGGACCTTTTAGATCCATCTGGTCCAACCATCAACACAACACTGCCAAAAACCATCACTAAACCGTATCTCTGAGCAACAGGAAGGATGGAGGGTCACCTCCCGCATAGACATGGCCTCTCCATTCAGACATGTACTCTGAGGTCCTTCACGGTCCTTTGTGGCCAACGCAGAGGAACAAGCGCGTCCACCATCCACCTCCCCAGTGCAAAACTAACACAGTCCAACCTCTCACAGCCCCCAGGCGCCTGTTTCTCCCCATGCTACAAGGGGCTAGTTCAGATGTAAACAACCCCATCACCCTCCCTTTGCCCGGGGTGGGCAGTTCCCCCCAGCAATCACAGCCCAGCATCTACCGGGACGGGATGCTTTGAACAGCCGGGTGTTCATTTACTGCTTCATCAGGAGCTGAGCTCTTTGAAAATCCAGTCCGGGCTAGCCACCGAGCTTCTCCAGAAAACTGGTCCTTAATCTCTCCACATCTTGGTTTCCTCACCTTTAATTAGAAGGTATTCAATTTATAAAACTCCTCCACTGGGGTTCCGTCAGGCAAATGGCACACGGTTTCCCTTCCCGGGAAGGATTGTGCAAATATTCCTGACAGTGACACGCACGGTGGCATCACTCAAAGAATTAATGCTCCCCAAGAAAGCCATGGGGTATGATCCGCAACGGAAAAAAGCACATCATTGTGTCTACAGGACCCTTGTTATTTCATGGCCATCACACAGTAAGACCAAGTGGGGTAAGAAACTTCTCATCCCCATAGTATTCCCTCAACTTCTCAGGGTGTCCAGAGCAGGAGAAGGTCTGCATACACCCACTGGTTGGTGGATGGTCACACCAGTTGTCCAGCGGTCCCCTACAGCAGAGCCACAGGGAAGAGAAACACCAGCTGAGGTCGGCAACCTGGGTAGTGCATCCACCAGCCAGGGAAATGGATGCAGCTATGGATTAGGTCACTAATAAAACAAGCCTTAAATTAATCCCGGAGGGGGGTGGGGAGTGGGATACACATCCCAAGCACAAAATCCCTGCACGTTCTGGCACAGACGAAAATCCCTTCCCAAGAAGAGCCGCACTGGAAAAAGCAGGGATGGGGGAGGGAGGAGGGACTGGGGAGACTGGTTTTAGCCCTGTATCCCGCAGCGCAGTCGTGCGAGGTCGCCTGCACCGACGCTCGCAGCCTTCCACTTTCTCAGGCTCAAAAAATGGCTATATATTTTAACTAGAAAAAGACAAAATGCTAAATGCACATGCACAACCACACCACGGGCCTACCAGCATGGGAAAAAGGCGCCTCTGACCGAAGGTTGTGCACTTGTCTGGAGAAGACTGCGGTGACCACATCCACTTGGCAGCACCCACGGCACTGAAATCACCTTCCCCCGAGATGTGCTCCGCCGTCAGCCCTCAGCGGAGGCTGCTGCTGCTGCCAGACACCCACAGCCGGGGGTTCTCGGAAAGTGCAGGTATCTCCTGTCCCCCTTTTCTTACCTGGATTACCTCCTCTGGGCACTGAGCAGCTCCTTGGGCACAGGGGCTCCTCCTGCTGCAGAAGGTGACCCCAATCACACGTCCCCAACGCCAGGAAAACCCCACACCATGACCAGTAACTAGATGGGTCAATGCCAGGAGCCAGGGTGACTCAAGGGGGGGGGTCATAAACTCGTAATTAACTAACTGTTACAGCGCTACAGCTACACCAATTAAGTGTGTGGTGCGTGACCATCACACCCAGATCCCCATCTGGTTGAAAGAGGTAACGACGCAGTGGGATGAAGGCAGATACACTGAGTCCCACCACAAGGGTAACCCCTATTCTGCCTTAGCAAATAGGATGCAGACTGGGGGATCCACTTTGCCCACTCCCCTCTTCGAAACCCCCCCCATCCAGGCGGTGTCCAAGCCCCAGCTCCACAGGGCAGCAGCTCCAGAAAATAAGAAAGCCGAGCAGCAGGCGGGCACGGAGGAGATCGCAGTGATTTAACTGGATTCTGCCTCCCTGTGAAGCCCACTGAAGCTATTTATATAAACGCACAACTTTGAGCCAAACATTGAATTGCATGACAAACATAAATAAATAAATATATATATATAAACCACAGCAGGGGGGTTGGAACAAGATGATCTTTAAGGTTCCTTCTAATTCTAAGCGTTCTGTGACTCTATACCCTTGGCTCACCCTCTGCCTGCCGGGGCTGTCCCATGGCCCAGCCTGGTGGGTCCCCATCTTTCACAACTTCTCTTCCCTCTCCTGTGAGTCAGGAAAGCCAATAACTTCCTGTGAGTGAGTTTTCCATAGAAAATGCTGCACATTCGTTGACCCTTCCCTGAGATCCTGCTTGTTCCTGCTATGACTAAGTACTTGCTGCCTCCTCGCATTAACCCATACTCATCCTCTTCATCGCGTGTTTCCTGACCCACAGCAAGGCAGCTCTCTGGGGCTGGCGCACACCTCCAGGACTGACCCCACTCTGCCCAACCTGCCCCTTCTGCCAGGGAGGAATAACAGAGCCAGCGGATGCTGGAATAACAGCTTGGAAAAGCACCAGGGGAGCATTTCACGGGGAATAACTTGTTTGGCACAGGCACTTCCAGGGCACCAGCCAGCCTGGAGTAGGACCACCAGGAACGCCCCCCGGGCAGGCTCCTGCAAAGCCACCCCTGCCAAGTGCAAACATGGAAGGGGAAGAGCCCTCTTCTGCCACCTCCACATCTGCTTGGGATTAGCCTTGGGCAACTAGGAAGGCCACTGAGGTCCAGTTTGTAAGCCCAGGGCCAGCCCAGCACCCATGGCAGGTAATGGTAGCCACAGCAGTGGTGCAGGACGGGGCTCCCCACAAACCCTACGCCCAAATCATTGCCCCGTGCCTCCCTCCCCAGCGTGCTTATGCCTCACATCTCATCCTCGAAGTCACCACCCGCTCCTCAAGGGCTAGCACCGGCCACGTTTGGGCCAGGCGGCTCGGGAACCCCACTGCTCTCCCGTGAAGCAGAGCTGGGGCTCTGTGACCCGAGGCAGAGACAGTCGGGAGGAGGAGGAGGAGGAGACTCCTTCCCTTTTTCCCAATCCTGGCAGCCGAAAGATAAAACTGCCCCTGGCGCTGTACAGATCTCAGCTGATGGGAGGCACCGCACCCAGCGCCCCGCAGGCTGGATGGCACCGCGCAGCTGGCCAAGAATTGCCATGCATGAAGGCAGCAGCATCCCCCCCTTTGCAAACCAGATCCTCGTTACATACAAAACAGTGTCTTCACTGCTCTGATTCTTCCCATAAAGTCACCCCAGTTCTCATCTATTTCGAAAGGAGCCGTTATTGCCATTACTTCGAGGTGAATGATATTCCCATTAAAAGGGAAGAAACAACGCCGGGTTTTTCCTCAAATGCTACAAGTGGTGACAGAAACACCGTCAAGTCACAGCTTGCCTTGTCTTAAACTCAAAGGCGGAATAAAACATGAATCTACAGCTACAGTTTATAGGAGGACCGTGACAGTTTCCAAACTACCCAATAAAGCTATAAGATGCTTTTACTGATGCTTTCAAACACTTTTTAAAACAGCATTCGCAGGTTACAAGCAGGGATGCTCGGCCGGGACAGTGTAGGGGTTTCCACAGAGCTCTCCCTGGGCAGCCCTGCACAGCAGCTGAACAAACATCAGCACCCCCAATTTCTTGGGGTGTCCACTTAGAATCATAGAATCACAGAATGGTTTGGGTTGGAAGGGACCTCAAAGATCATACAGTTCCAATTGCCCTGGGCAGGGACACCTCCCACCACACCAGGTTGCTCCAAGCCCCCTCCAACCTGCCCTTCAACCCCTCCAGGGATGGGGCAGCCACAGCTTCTTGGGGCAACCTGGGCCAGGCTCTCACCACCCTCACACCAAAGAACTTCTTCCCCACATCTCAGCTCCATCTCCCTTCTTCCAGGGTCAAACCCTTCCCCCTCCTCCTCGGGCTCCCCTCCCTCATCCAGAGTCCCTCTCCATCTCTCCTGGAGCCCCTTGAGGGACTGGAAGGTCTCCCCGGAGCCTTCTCTTCTCCAGGCTGAACCCCCTCAACTCTCTCAGCCTGTCCTCCCAGCAGAGGGGCTCCAGCCCTCCCAGCATCTCCGTGGCCCTATGGCACCTCTTGGTCCAACTCACGAGTCCCAGGCGTTGGGGACAGGCCAGCGCCCCCCGGGCTGCGGAGGAGCACGCACTGCCACCCGAGTGGCATTTCATTCCTCCCATCGAAACATGCGCGGGGACCACAGCATCAATACTCCTTTTGTAATCTGCTCAGCTGACTTCATTCCTAACATATATCCGAATGGAAGAAATTAAATTACATGACAAATCCATGACATTTTACATCTGATGAACGCTGAGGAGAAGTATACGCGCTGGGATGAATTACGTTTCACGGCTGCCAAGCATGTATCTTAAGGAAACTGATAGTTATTCTGCCAAAGGGTGGGGGGAAACCAGATTCCCTTCCTGTCTCTAAATATTTTTCTGCTGCTTCGCTGCCTTAGAGAGAGCTCTTCCAGATTTCTGTTGGAGGAAAGGAGAGCTGGGGCTGACTCTGACGCAAGCCTGGAGCGGCTCCAGCGAGATCAAACACTAAGAGCAACACCAGAGGAAGGGAGAAATCAGGCATAACCCACGCATACAACCTCCCACCACGCCCCTCCTCCCCAAAACTTCACCCAAACCCCTTTCCCTGTGTCTTCGCCACATCTCCCGGGTGGCTGTGTCACCGGGAGAGAACGCTGTACCACCTGAAGGTCTCTGAGGATGCTCCCAGAGGCTCTTTGGTCCCTTCTCCAGGGCTGGACCTGCAAAAATCTGAGCAGCAGGTGGATGGTGATGTGAAAATAGGATGCCTTAATCTGCCTGCTGCATTTCTGGAGCCTCCACAATCCCTTCTGCAACGTGCAGGGGAGAGAAACCCGGCAAGATTCTCAACGTTTTCACCGAAAGGGAGGTCTCCAGGTCATATTTTTAGAAAGCGAGTCAAGAAACTACTACACAAACACTGGAGGCTCGTACCTTAAATCTGCTCACCAGATGTGAACTTCAAAAAAGTCTCGAAGTACAATTTTGCTGTAGAAAATAGCTCTTAAAAGCCCTGTGCCTTGTGTGCCTGACCTACCTCCCGGCCTCATTCTTTAGTTCTGCAGCAAAACTATTTCTTTTATTTTTTTTTTTTTTTTTCCTTTTTTTTCACTTGACCTCTGATTGTTTCCCGTTTTATCCCAAAGGCTTAAGAGCCGTAAGAAAGTGCATCGCCAGCACTTTAAAAGCAAGCAAGGAGGAGAGGCGTACGGCTCAAATGAAAACCCTGGATTTTCCTGTTATACCCTGAAGGGCCGCGCGTTTCCCAGGCAGACACGGAGAAACCCCTCTACAAACCCCCCCGAGATGGCTCTTTGGGCACAGAAGCAGCTGAACAAAGGCGCCGCTCGCTTTGTGGAAGCGCCGGGATGAAATTTCCTCCCCGGGTGCTCCGAGCATCATCGCTTAATGGCAGGAGCATTAAGGGCTGCCCCATTCTTCCAGCTTTCCAGCGCGAGGGCTGAGGGCTTGCCCTCTCGGGATGGTTGGAGTCACGCAGCCTTTGGCTCTGCCCTCCCTGCCACCTCCAGCACGCTCGCCTGGCAGGTCTCCTTCGTGCCACACACTGCATCCACAGCTGCGGTAGCCACAGGCACAGAATCATAGAATCACAGAATTGTCTAGTTTGGAAGGGACCTCTCAGATCATTGAGTCCAACCATCAACCCAACACCGACCAAACCACCACCGACCCATGTCCCTCAGCACCACGTCTGCCCGGCTTTTAAATACCTCCAGGGATGGGGACTCCACCACTGCCCTGGGCAGCCCCTGCCAAGGCTTCACAGCCCTTTGGGTGAAGAAATTTTCCCCAATATCCATCCTAAACCTCCCCTGGGACAACTTGAGGCCATTTCCTCTTGTCCCATGGCCTGTTCCTTGGGAGAAGAGACCGACACCCCCCTGGCTACACCCTCCTTTCAGGGAGTTGGAGAGAGAGAGAAGGTCTCCCCTCAGCCTCCTTTTCTCCAGGCTGAACACCCCCAGCTCCCTCAGAAGTTCTCCAGACCCTTCTCTTTGTTCTCCAGACCTCTCACCAGCTCCGTTGCCCTTCTCTGGACACGCTCCAGCCCCTCAATGTCAAGAATATCAAGGGACGAGCAGAGCTCAACCTGGGGAAACATCCCCATCCCACCCACACCTCCCTGCTCCTTCTGCACATACTGCGGGAAATCATTAGTCCCCAGAACGGGCTTCCCGACGTTGAGCCTGGAAAAAAACCATGGCATGATGCCACGCAGCTCGTCCAAAACAATCTTAAAACTCTGCAACGCCAGGCTGGGTGCCAGCCGAGGGTACAGATGTGCCACTAACCCAGTAACACGGTAACTGGGGGCAGCCCCAGCGCTGGTATCACCTCCAGCAACACCAGACCTCCCAAAGGAACGCATAAGGTGCCCCCCCAGGTAAAACAAGAATCAATAGAAGCTGCCTCAGTTCATGCTCCTGTGCTCTGGGATAAGGACTCCTGCCACATAATCAGAAAATAGGGAAAATATATATATATATATTTCTGTCCACTGGAGCCATATTCCAAAGCTGTTGTTTAACCCCACACGTTTTTAATGTTTAAAGGGGAACACAATTCCGTGTTTGCTGGCTCATCTGCAATAAAGGTTTTCAGAAAAGCAATGTTCTGCAGCAGCACAAACCAGCCCGTCACATCCCCAGGAGAAGCAGCATCGCCCGGCCCCAAAAGCTGTGTGTGCAGCTGGGCCAAAGGGGAAAAAACATAACAATAATGACGTTTTAGAAAAGCCCTCCCTGTTTGCATTCCTTCCTCGGTATCATCACATCGAGCAGCAAGGCAGGGCTCTTCTCGTGCTCAGCAATATCTCACGGTCTGATTTTAGCCTTTGCTTTTTTTTCTCTTGCATTTTACGATGAGAAATTCCAGGAGTGAAGCTTATAGACAAGCTTATAGACAAAGGCCTTTCCCTGAAAACCCGCCAAACTCACCCGAGTTTATTTTAATTTCTCTGAAACACTACAGAAGCAAACATTTAAGTACCACCAGGAAGGGGCTTGTATTTCTGAGGGGTTACATCTTTGTATTTCTGAGGGGCTACATCTTTATTATTAAAGTCACTTTTTTTTTTTTTATTTGCTGAAAATCGACTGCGTGTGTTTCCTCGGGATTGAAGGAAGGGAGGGATAAACATTTAATCAAGACACCTCGACAGGAGCAGCCCGATAGATGTAGTGCCTGCTTGCGAAGTGTCCCCCCGCCCCCACCCCCGGGGGTGACAGTGGCACTTATTGTCAGGTTGTAAGGAGGGGTTTTTACACGGCCTGAACCCGGGGAGGGTTCCCGGGAGGACAGGTTTGACAGACAACACAGAACACGGTTCCCACGCTGCTCCTGGAAACCCAGCTGTAGGGTGAGTCTGACCTCCTTTTCCAGCCTGCACCAGGCCAAGCAAGGAGCTGCCACCACTGTCCCCCTTATTCCCCCCCCCATCCCACCTTACTTTAAACCAGTGATGTTAGAGATAACCCACCCAAAACCAGGAGCTGAAGTGCTCGGTGGAGTGCAAACAGCACGACACACGCTCAAATATTCCCGCCGCCTTGTTTTCTTGGAAATCCTGACCCATCTCAGCCGAAGCCCTCGTCCCCCTGCCCACTCCTCCTCCTCTCCTTAGGAGGATCCACAACCCATTCCCACAGGAACCGTCAGCAAGTCACCGGCCCGTGTTGACTCAATGGCACGAGGACAAAACGGAGCCCACGGAGCCCGGGATCCACCGAGCTCTTACTGGAAAACACAGACACACACTCACTGCTCCATCACCATACCAAACCACAACAAAAGTGCTGGTTTGCAGGGGAATTTCTTTTTTTTTTTTTTTTTTCTTTATAATGAAAGAGCCCTTTCAACTCCAGAAGGTATGACAAGGAAGTAAACATGCACGTGGGTGTAAGAAAATAAAGCCTTTTCATTTAGGCAACACTTAACATAATCTCTAAAACAACAAGAAAATCCAGGCGTGCTGCTGCCGTCCCGTACTCGGCTGGTCCGACATTTCAGACCCCGCACCCCTCGGTTACCCCCTTCAAACCTCCTTTCTGCCGTCCCCAGGAAGCCCTCCTGAAGCCACCAGAGTTACACCTGCCCACTGCAGCTCCAGAGTGACTTTAAAGCATTACTGAAGCCTCAGGGAAAATTTGGGGGAGAAGGTTCACGTTGTGTCTCTTCCCTTGTTCCCATCATATCCAGAGACACGTAGGAAAATAGCCCCAGCAGCTCCAGAGCCGAGTCCTCACTTGGGAATACACGGGTGTATGCACACACCATGAGAAGACCTTCCACTTGGTCTCTCCAAGGACAAGGTGGGGGTCTCTCCGCTGCCTTCAGACAAGGGGAAGTCAAATCCCTGAGCCACATCACTCTGGGACTAGAAGGTACAAGAGGAAACATCTGGGAAGGCACCACGGCACTGCCATCAATGGCAGCATAAACAGTTAATTTAAAGGTAACAAAGTTTCCTTCGTTAGAGCTGATTAAGCAATAATTAAAAATTTTGACCCACAGTTAGCGCATGATGTGGAAAATCCATCCCACGTCCACTGGAGCACCCACCCTCCCTCGGGAGCCCAGTCTACTCCCTTAAACTCCGACTCCCTCAGATAACCAGGCGAAGAAAAGGAGGGAGAACGTGCATCCAGCAACACACTGCCCCCTCACCGAGGTCTTCCAAAGAGCTCACAAGGACCGTGAAGCCCAGGAGATCCTCCTCAGCCCCCAGCAGAGGGAACTTTTGTCTATAAATCAAAAGGCCTTGGGGGTTTCTTTCACTTTTGGTTTCCCAACCTGCCGCTGAAAATTTCCCTCCTGGTTCTGGATCAAGAGCTTATCCATCAACTGCCTTGGGCCGGGAGCCAAGGCAACGTCTCCTGGCGCCTCCACCGCCAGGCCAGCCCCACGCAAGGTCACCTACAGGCTCCCCTCCACAAAGGGGATGGGCAGTGACAAATCAGAAATGCCTTTAAAAGGGGGTTTTCCAGATGTCCAGGCTCATTGTCCTCCTTTTGCTTCATCTGCTCGGAAAACAAACACCTACAGCACCTGACCACGAGAGCGTGTCTTCGTGCAACCACATCAAAGCCCCTCAGAGCCTTGTCCTCTCGGCACCCGAGTGAGGCACCTAAAAACACCCCAAAATCCAGCAACGCAAAAATCCTTTGGAGAAGAAGAAAGGATTCACAAAACTGTTCTCAAATCTCTCAATTTCGAAGCGGTTTTAATTTCCTTGAGTCACTCAGAAGCTCTGCGTTTTTTCAAAAGGCGTCTCTAAAAGCAGCTCGTGCTTCAGCCGAACTCCCGGCTGGGAATTCCCGGGCCCTTTTCAAAAAACACCCCCAACTTCGGTGCGTTTTTACCCCGCTTAAATAAAACCAGAATCAGCGATCTCTACGGCAGCTCTGACGCAGGCGGAGCCTTGAACCTGAGCCCGTTTTGCAAAGGTCTGACTTCAGACTTTAAAATCCGACCGTGTCATTCTCATCAAGTGAAATCAGAGCCTGCGTGGCTGAATTTGGGCTCGCATCATCTCTGCTCTTCGCCGGCGTGTTGGGATGTGCAAGCCACGTAATTAGTACACATAATATCCCCTGTCTATGACAATCATCCAGGAATTAACATTCCCGAGATCACGGTTAATGGCTCCACAAAATATATATTTTTTTTTTTTTTTTTTGAAAGGAGTACACCTACCTTACTGCAGTAGGGTTTTGCACTCCGATTTTAAATGACCTTGCATTCACATTTTATTTCTCATCCTCAGACCTTGACATGTTTTATTAAGATGGATATGCGCATCGCAGTATTTTTCTGGCCACAGCCTGACCCGGGCAGCTCTGGGGAGGGGAATGTGTTCAGACAAGCCTGGCGCTGGAGCTGTAATTTCACAGAAGGAAGAAGCTCCTGTGAAACGCCTCTCCGGGAGCGCGGGCAGGTACTCACAGTTATCCCAGCACAAAAAATGCAAAAAGTATATGTTCAGACATGTGGGCTGACTTGGAAGCTCCAAGGGGTCTATGGTGGAAAACGTGGCTCAGGAAAGATGTTACTGTGTCAGTACCAGCGTCCTTTTAAATATTTTTTTTTAATACTATCTTCTTCTGCTTATCCTTCATTTTTAGTTAGGACTCTATTAAATCAGTGTGTCTGGTAAATGGCTCAGCATCTCAGCCAGTTTGAAATAAAGCACTTTAATCATCCTCTTGTTCATGTGAAGGTTACTGACTCGTTGGGGGTTTATCTCACTCCCAAGCGCGGCAAACTCACTTCATTAAACTCAATGAGGCTTCAACGGGGAGCTTTTGTATCAGCATCGATAAATTACCCCCAGCAGCAAGAGAAGAAGGGAAGGAGACAGACGATTTCTGCCTTGCTCCACATCCCGCCCCATTCCCGGGATCCCTTTGCAAGCACCCATGTCAGAGCAGGACAGGGGCAGGCAGACAGGGTCTCCTGTAGCCACCACACCTCCTCATCTCTGATGTTCTCCCCAGACCCCAGCCCAGCTCTTGAAGAATCACCACAGAATTTTAGAGATTGGCAGGGACCTCTGGAGATCACCTGGTCCAACCCCCTGCCAAAGCAGAGTCACCCAGAGCAGTTGGACAGGTGAACATGTCCAGGTGGAGTTTGGAATGTCACCAGAGAAGGAGACTCCACCACCTCTCTGGGCAGCCTCTGCCAGGGCTCTGCCACCCTCACAGCAAAGAAGTTCCTCCTCAGATTGAGATGGAATTTCCCATGTCCCAGTTTGTGCCCGTTGGCCCTTGTCCTGTCCCTGGGCACCACTGAGAAGAGTCTGGCCCCATCCTCTTGCCCCCTGCCCTCTAGCTATTGCTCAGCATCAGTGAGATCCCCTCTCAGTCTGCTGCCCCTTCTCCAGCTGAACAGCCCCAGGTCCCTCAGCCTTTCCTCAGCACAGAGATGCTCCAGTCCCTCATCATCTTCTATTACACTCTCTCCAGCAGTTCCTTGTCCTTCTTGGGAAGCCCAGTGCTCCAGACGGGGTCTCATCAGGGCAGAGCAGAGGGGGAGGATGACCTCTCTGGACGTGATGGTCACTCTTCCTGATGCCCTCCAGGATGCCACTTGGCCACAAGGGCTCATTGCTGGCTCATGGCTCAGAATTCATGCCCAATCTTCACGTTCATCATGCTAAAGGGATGCAAGACTGTGTGAAGTGGCTACAACCATCCCAACGTCTAATTTTATCTCCCAGGTTCCAAAACAAGTCCGAGACCCCCATTTTACCCATCTAAAGGCAAAAGCAGAGAGGTGCTTCAAGGGCACGAGGTGGCATGATGGGTGAAGAGCCCGGTGCCAGCAACACGCTGTGGTGAGGAACGTAGCATCGATGGCTGCTGGAAGGGAACACACAGAGCGCTCCAGTACCACAGCCTGTGAGCGTTTGTGTCCAACCCGGCACGACAGACGGCACTAAGGCCATCCCTGCCAGCAGCCTCTGCCCATGCCAAGAAGGGAATGGCCCACCGCATCCATCCAGCAGGGCCCACACAGGCGAGGGTCAAGTCAGGACAGCAGCATGGACAGCTTGCCGGTGGTCAAACAGGAACAAGGTCACAACTGCTGCAAAACCCCTCCTGCCCTTCTCCAGGAACTCAGATGCAAAAGATTATTTAATTTTTTGAAGTCTTAACAAAAGTCTTTTGTTTTCATTTTCTGGAGGGCTGATGCTTAGTCCAGCCATACTTGGTTTAGAAGCTCTTACCCTCACGCCAGCTAAAGAGCTATTCATAGAATCACAGAATCATAGAATGGTTTGGGTTGGAAGGGACCTCAAAGATCACCTAGTTCTAGCCCTCTGCCCTGGGCAGGGACACCTCCCACCACACCAGCTTGCTCCAAGCCCCCTCCAACCTGCCCTTCAACCCCTCCAGGGATGGGGCAGCCACAGCTTCTTGGGGCAACCTGGGCCAGGCTCTCACCACCCTCACACCAAACAAGTTCTTCCCCACATCTCAGCTCCATCTCCCCTCTTTCAGGGTCAAACCCTTCCCCCTCCTCCTATGGCTCCCCTCCCTGACCAAGAGTCCCTCCCCATCTCTCCTGGAGCCCCTTGAGGGACTGGAAGGGGCTCCAAGGTCCCCCCCGGGCCTTCTCTTCTCCAGGCTGAACCCCCTCAACTCTCTCAGCCTGTCCTCCCAGCAGAGGGGCTCCAGCCCTCCCAGCATCTCTGGGGCCTCCTCTGGCCCCGCTCCAACAGCTCTATGTCCTTCCTGAGCTGAGGACTCCAGAGCTGGGCACAGTGCTCCAGGTGGGGTCTCCGCACAGCAGAGCTGAGGGATTCCCCTTCATGGTTGAGAGGATCCCACCAGGAGACCCAGGTGACGGCAGGTTTGGAAACTGCATATCTGCAAGAGCAACTTGAACACCAGGAGAAGGGTCCTGCTCCTCCTGGCCCTGGCCAGTGCAATACCTACGGGGCACACGAGCAGCACTCGGGGCTCACTCTGCCTCAGCAATAAGATATCAAAGATGCAAGACAAATGAAAAGTGCAATTCTAGATTCATTTACATCTATGCGGGTCTGCAAACCTGCACCTCACCAGGGAACAGAATTCAGCTCATGCTTTTAAAGCCATTTCATTCGAAAGCGACAAATGTGTATCCCAGAACCCACAGCACAACAAATATAAGCACATAAAAATACACAAAATGTGAACCATCTCTTTAGCTTTCGCCCAAGCACAAGAACCCCAAAGGAAGAATGTGGAAAGAGCAAAGTGAGAAACTGTTAATATTGTGAGATTACAAAATTTAAACATATAGCACTGTTTGTACTCTTGATTCCTTGACCTCCCACTCCCAAATGCATTTGCGCGGCGTACAACAATAACAGGGCAAGAACACTAACCAGATCTGTGTGGGACAGGAATAAATTTGGGTCCGAAATGAGGGGCATCTGTTCTTTGTAATGGCAGACACCAGAGATCTGTATCTGCAAGCCAAAACGAAAGCAATAAATGCAGAAAATGGTGGAGAGCCATACTGTTACATGCACCCAGCTTCTCCTGACGTCAATGAAGTTGTCTATAAGTTAACTAAAACCAGAATTTGACCATGAATCTGTACAGAACTGAACACGAATTAAATGTAAATTGAACCCTTCTAAAGAGACTGTATTCTGCTAAAAAAGAAAACACAGGAAATAAAGGATGAAACTGATTACTCAAGAGAAGCTACCACAGGGACAGAGTTTCCATCCTTCCTGAACATAAATCATAAATTGCATATACACAAATCTAACTCTTATGCAATGGCTAGAAAATAGAAACCTTTTCTCCTATATATCCCTGAAGTTCCTATTAGATTGTTCTACAGTTAAACACCATGTCAGTATGAAAATAGCATTACGCTATGCCATCATCCACCATGTGCTAAAGACAGGGATAACGTCTTGCAACAGCCTGGGAAAAGAGAGAAGGGAAGCTCAAACCCCAAACTATTGCTGAGAGAGACCCAAAACCCACCAAAATAAAATAAAGCATGCCTGGATCCCCTGGGATTCCCTGGGTTAACTTATGCCTTGACGGTCACAAACTAAAGGTGGCAGAAGTGACCAAAGAACGGCTCATCCCTTGTAAATTCTACAATTCTATGATTCTATTCCCAGACACGGGATCACAAACCCAGGCTCACGTTTACTTAAGAGAAGTGGCAAATGCCTTTCACCCTCTCTTGTTGAGCACCACCGAGAAGAAAAATCCCCAATAGTCTAAACTGACATTACTAACATATTTTGAGAGATAACTCACGTTTAGAGTAAGTGCTTTTATTGCCTACTGCCACCAAACCCCACTGCTACTCCTGAAAATTGGAAATAACTCATTCCTTTGGAGCTTGCTTATGCTCTGGGGTTGTGCCACCACCTTTACTTCCAAGCCCCTCTCCTTCTAGTGGTTTCAGGACCCCTCGGCACTGAAGGAGGACCCCAGGAATGTGTCTGTAGAGATGGCTGATCATTAGAGAACTGGATACAAGGTCGGAGCAGGTGGCTACTCCAGCTGGTGCCCACGGCCAACGCAGCAGGACCACCAGCTCGACCACCACCCCCCAGAGCCTTTCCCTGTAATGTGAATTTTGGAAGCCACAGGGCTGTGTGGCTTCCAAAATTCCCAGCCCTTCCCAAAAAGGGGGTGCACAGCCTGGAAGGACCTTTTTGGGCCACGATCCACAAGTTTCACCCAAGGATGCCACAAGGTGTGCGGAGGTGGACACAGAAGCAGCGTGGACTCCATGAAGCGTTGTGGTAAAAGCTCATTTCCATGGAAAAGAGAGGGGCCACCGTACTCTGCATGGAAAGCTGCTCGGCAGCATCGTGCTGGGCATGGTGTGGCCAGGAGGAGGGAGGAAAATGTTCTGTTCTGGGCACAGGAACGTGGCTTCTCACTATGCACCTACGGCTGCCTCAACTGAACCAGTATTACCTATAGCAAACACCACTAGATAGAAACGTGTCTTCTAATCCAATGCCAAAACAGCTTTATTTGGGGGTTTGTTTCTTCCTCAGATCTGTATTTCCTCTCTCTGCTCTATTTTATGAGAGAAGGTAACACCAGCAATTACTACCATTGTGTCTCATCACCTGCAAACCTTTTGGTATTCATCCATTTGTTAATTCTCTTCTTTCCTTTTGCATCTGCAGTGATGATGGAAGAAACTGAAAAGTTGCTAGGAAAAAAAAAAAAAAAAGAAACCACCCAAAAGATCACTGCAAGTTTGGTATTAGCCTTCCAGTTGTGAGTACTCCCTTCGAGACAGGAGGAGAGCAAAACTTCACCCCCAAAGCAGCAGAGCTGGACTAAGCCCCATACACGACTGACCAGGCTGCCTTTGCAGGGAGGATTCACTCCTTCAGATGTATTATTAACGCTAGCACTATAAAACATTCAACTGCACAGGGAACTGTACAATACAATAATATATAAAAAATAATATTTTTTAAATCTCCAGCCCCCCCCCCGGGGGCCAGAAGATTGCAGGCACATTCAGATTTAATATCCAGCTAGACGGGAAGGTTTCCAAGCCCTGGCCAGGCAGGGAGCGTGCAGGTGTACCTGGGCTCTCCTCCCAAACAGAGCTCTGCTCAGGGGGCTGTCACCTAAAACACCGATTAGGAAGGCGAAACCTTCACCAGACTTCTGGTTTCTCTTTGTTAAGCAATAACAGCAAAAGAGATTTCCCACCGCGCTTAGGGAAAGCTGATCAGCCTCCCTAATCCCTCCTGCACAAACTACTGCAGCAGCCATCCCAAAAGCACGGGTCTGATGAGAGTTAAATGAAGGGTTTGGAGAGAAAACCGGAGTTTCAAAGGGGAGCAGAGGGAGAGAAAAGAGCCCTGGCATTTCACAAAAAGCAAAGGGAGCCAGAGAGACGCACAGTCTGAGGCTGGGAAAAAGGCCATTGTCTTCAATAGCTGTTTGTTAACTTGCTGTCATGTGTGTCTTTTGGGTCTTTTCTTATCCAGATAGACTCATTTATTAAGTCCATCCAAAAACAACTTGAGCGGTGCAAAGCTACTCCCAGGTTCGGGGTAGGAAGGCTCAACCTCGGCTTGTTTCAGCCCAGCTTGTTTGGCTTCACAAAAGCAGGGGAGAGCGAGCCAGGCTCTCAATGCAGCCAGAGAAAGGTTTGCCACAGAGGGAAGATTTAGAGAGGGTTCAATGAACAGATGGCCAGTCGAGAAATAAGGCCTAATTAGGGTGAAATTTTTGTCCCAAAGTGTTAATGGCTGAGGCATAGCAAAACCCGCCCCGGACTAGAGGAACTCTTTGAAGCAGGGTGCTCTTTGGGGTGACTGTCACTGCCCGCCTGCCACCCCGCGCCCCGGCTGCCTGCGATGACTGTGATTGCTCCCTCTTCGCCCGGAAAATCTGCACTGCAATTAAATTAATTCACTTTAGGAGAATGTCCCGTTTTCCTGATTAACACCTGCCACATTCCACCATAAAGCATCTCGCAGTAAAATCTCTCGCGCCGCACTCCACTGGGCAATTTCTACCAACAGGCCAAAAGAGATAAAGCTTCATATCAGTGAAAGCAGGGGGTAGCATTTAAAATAACGCCCTCTCTTTTCACTGCATCTCATCCATCTTCGAGCCTTAGATTTTTTTAAGCTTCCCTTAACCACTCGTGTCCCATCTTCCCAAACGACTGTTTTCAGGAAGAAGGTCCAGCGGTGCTAACTCCCTGCCGGACCCCCGAGTCTGGGCATCGATGGCCAAACAATGATGAAGAAAGATTTTATTACAGTCCATGCATCGATAAACAGCTCTCGGGAAGGATCATTTCGCACTGAGAAGCCTGGATTTGGGTTCGCTGTCGAGGACGTTTAAGAAATTGAAAAGTTAAAATCAATTTCACGCATTTTAGTATGTTTCAGCCTACATTAAAAATATTTGTTAGAATTATTTTCCTAAGAACAACTGTATTAACACCAGAATAAAAGCATTAGTCAATCCACTCTGCGCTATGTATGCTTATATTTATGCATCTATTCCTACACCAGTTGACGATGTCAGAAGACACTGCTTTAGAGGCCAGGCATCGTGAGATACCTGGGGGAGAGCCAAGAGCACCCGGCAGCCGGGAGGTTCTGGCAGAGCCTGGAAACATCCCGCCTTTTAGGACTCCTAAGTATCTCCAATCTGTGCCCTAAATTAACGACCAGAAAGATGATTTGTGCTGCGCTTGAGTTGTCATATGCAATTAATGCTACCGCCTTCAGGGAAATTTATGGAGATTTTTTTTAGCTGCTTAGCTGAATATAACTCATTTCTGTAAGTTTTAGCCTTCGGAAATGGTGGGGAAGAGGAGCCCCTGCTCAGAAAAAAAATACAGGGAGAAAAGACAAAGCTCTGTTTATCTATTTGCGATTCAATCACATCTCACATCATCTCTGGACGGGTAAACTGCATATTGCCTCACCATTGTATCGCTCTCCCAGACAGCTGTTTGGTGCTACAGTATTCATCACCAAGCATCCATGGCATCAGCTCAACAATGCGGCCTCCACAGCAATAAAAAGACCATCTTTATTTTCCAGAGTCCAGGAGTTAACCCCAGCTGAGAAATAAAGACAAGCAGCGTGATTCATTTTAAACATCTGTGGGCCAGAGCCACGCTTCTTTACGTCGGGCTGTGTTTAAGTTGGTTCCCAACCAGGTCTCTTGGCAGAATCCAAGCGCTGCATCCAGCGGGAACGGCGCAGCAGCAGCATCCCCTGCAAATCCCAACACACCGCCAGCCTCTCTGCGATGAAAATACAGGCTAAGGCGTTACTAAAAATGCAGATAAAACACTATTTTCTGCCCTTGCAAGATGCCAAGTGAAGTCACGACTGTCCCTTCATGGGCAGCACCTTCCCGTCGCGTGCCTGCGGTCTCTCCTTCCCCATCGTGGAGCCGGGAGAGCTCGAGCGCTCCAGGCTACTCCAAGACTCCACCAGTGCCTGTGCTATAAATAACCCTCGTACTGAATTACTGGAACAACTAAATTTTAATTGGGTAACCCAGGAAATTACTAGGAAATTATCCTCCTTTTATATGTAAGCTGCTTAAGGGACATGCAAGTAAACCGGTGGAATACTGAATGGAGACAACCAAGGGATAACATTATCAATACGCAAAAAAACCAAACCAAAACAAAAACCTGGATTGAGGATTAAGATACGGAAAAGTAGCTCAGCCCGGACAACAGGAGTCAAGTATAACACAAAAAGCTTCAGAAGGAATCACAAGCTGTGAGCCCCACAGCTGGGCACCGGGACGCAGCAAGTGCGGGAGAACCCGGTCTGGGGTGAAGAGGGAGAGGACCTCTGGAAGGCAGGTCCCCAGGCCATCAAGGGAAGAGGATATAAGAAATAAAAGAGCCTTTTCAGAAGCCATGATGGGCTAATCAAACACCTTAGAGCAAATGAGACTGAGATTGGATGAGTTAAACTCCCCTGTCCTCAGGTTTCAGGAAAGCATACAGGAAGAACAGAAGCCTGCAAACTGCTGGGACGTAGAATATGGAGAGACGAGAGGTGCCACACGCAACAGTAAAACCTAGTTATTTCATCATCAGTAAGGGCTTTATAAAGCTAGAGACAGCAGATGGCATAAAAATACGCACAGTTCACGAGTCCTACTCATTTTAAAAGGTTAAATAAAACTGGATTCTCCTGGCAGAGGAGAGGAGGGGCAGGGATGGACTGCGACGCACCAGGTTCCAAACAGGACAAAAAGAAGAGGGAGAGACCCTCTTCTCGTTCTGTGTCTTTGGTGACTGTGAAAGGATATCTAAGACCAACGTACCTGAGAAATTCAACAAAGGGAACAGGCAAAAGCTGATCTTTTCCTAGACTTCTCAAACCTTAAAATAAACCGCTGAAGCTGCTGCTGCAAGAGGCAAACACCACAAGTATTAAGTAAATCAGAACAGGTCACTTACATGTTATTTACTGTTTGCAAACAATCAGACTCCCTCTTTTTTTTTTTTTTTCTTCCTTGTTTTTAAGAGCTTTAAAATATCCACAGAAGCTGTTAAGGAGGAAAAAAAAAAAGAAAAAAAGCTATCCCACACCCATACTGGTAATGATAATCACTACTGCAGAATTTCATGGAGAAACGTGCTGTGGAATCAAACAGCTTCTCCCTCACACGTAGAGCAGAGCTCCCCAGCGCTCCCCTGCCCCGGGGCTGGGGAACGGATTTACAGCCCCAGTGCAAGAGCTGGGGAGAAACCCACAGTGGGGACCAGCACAAGGCTCCTCTGCAGAGGATGTACTGGGAAAGAGCCACCGTAGGGCTGTCCCTCATTGCCCGATGGCCAGCTCAGCAAAGGAAGAACATTGTCCCAAGCTCATTCCCATCCTCTCTGCCTTTGCGCTGATGTTTACCAAGAGAACCAGTGTCTCATGTCAGAGACCAGCACTGGGCTGGGATCTACCCATCAGTGTCTCTCTTGGCACAAGAGGGACATGGCCCTGTTGGAGCGGCACCAGAGGAGGCCACGGAGATGCTGGGAGGGCTGGAGCCCCTCTGCTGGGAGGACAGGCTGAGAGAGTTGGGGGGGTTCAGCCTGGAGAAGAGAAGGCTGCGGGGAGACCTTGGAGCCCCTTCCAGTCCCTCAAGGGGCTCCAGGAAAGCTGGGGAGGGACTCTGGATGAGGGAGGGGAGCCACAGGAGGAGGGGGAAGGGTTTGACCCTGAAAGAGGGGAGATTGAGATTAGATACTAGAAAAAACTTCTTTGGTGTGAGGGTGGTGAGAGCCTGGCCCAGGTTGCCCCGAGAAGCTGTGGCTGCCCCATCCCTGGAGGGGTTCAAGGCCAGGTTGGAGGGGGCTTGGAACAACCTGCTCTGGTGGGAGGTGGAATGAGATGGTCTTTGGGGTCCCTTCCAACCCAAACCATTCTATTATTCAAGGATTCTAGGAGATTTTCAGCATCCTGCTTTCATGGGGCAGGCTGCTACCAGCTCCTCTCCTCATGTCCACTGAATGGGGTGCAATCCTGCTTCCAGAGCACATCGGTGGGTTCTTGCACTGTGCCCATGGTGCAGCTGGCAGCACAGGTCCTCTCCATCTGGAAAGCCCCAGATGAAATCCCTCACGTCAGGTTTGGCATGCAAAGACGGGGGTTACCTGCAGTACAGCTCCTGCGCAGAGCATCGGCTACCACAGCTAATTTGTTCTCTGGGGTAAATGTTAAAAACCTAGTGAAAATTAATAACTCCATCAAATTAAAAAAAAAAAAAAATGCAGAATTATCTGGCTATATCTGTATTTATCAGCAGCCTATTCAGCCCTTCCCAGAGCAACAGGTCATGCTTACACCCGGTCTGCAGCTCTCTGGTGCACAAAACCC
>QJSC01027379.1:222058-249060 GCA_003697955.1 Calidris pygmaea | reverse complement strand
TTTTCCTGGCTTCCTAATTTATAAATTAACAAAAATGACTTGATGTTTAAAAGAGGAGCTTTTGAGGATTCAGTGTATGAAATTTGATAGCAACGTGTCTTTCTTTGCCTGTAACGCAGTTCTGAGGAAAGATGAAGTTCACACCAAAGCGATAAAGGACCTATTTGCAGCACATTCAATCAATGATAAAATCAAAAACAAGTTACTGTCCCCACTGCACTGACCTTGGGTATGAGGTCTACGCCAGTATGTTAACTCTTCTAACAAGATGGCTAAAAACTCTGATTCTAAAGAATTTAAACTAAAATTCCTATGCAAGTAAATGGTTTCACCATTATTTAGAAATCTCTTCTACTGGTAACTGCTGCTGAGTATTAAATGCCCTTGGATTGTACATTTGCACCGCTCTCCTGCAGAGCTCTCGCTTGCGTTTTTCATCTAAAATAAGTAATACCAGGAGCGTGACCACCATACACAATATTTCAATATCTGGGGAGGCCCCATCTGGAGCACTGGGACCAGTTCTGCACTCCCCAGTTCAAAAAGGAAAGGGAACTGCTGGAGAGGGTCCAGCAGAGGGCTACAAAGATGATGAGGGGCCTGGAGCAGCTCTCTGATGAGGAGAGGCTGAGGGACTTGGGGCTTTTTAGTCTGGAGAAGAGAAGAATGAGGGGGATCTGATCAACACCTATAAATACTTCAAGGGTGGGTGTCAGGAGGATGGGACCAGTCTTTTTTCAGTGGTGCCCAGGGACAGGACAAGAGGAAATGGGCACAAACTTGAATATAAGAAATTCCACCTCAACATGAGGAGGAACGTCTTTGCTGTGAGGGTGGCAGAGCCCTGGCAGAGGCTGCCCAGAGAGGTGGTGGAGTCTCCTTCTCTGGAGACATTCAAACCCACCTGGACACGTTCCTGTGGGACCTGCTCTGGGTGGACCTGCTTTGGCAGGGTGTGGGACTAGATGATCTCCAGAGGTTCCTTCCAACCCCATGTGATTCTGTGATAATGCCTACTGTGGGGCAGCAATGGACTTCCTAAAGTCCCTGTCAATTTCCTTTTGAAGTGAAACCCCTTGTATCCGAGACCTTACATTTTGCTTTAAGGGTAAAGAGGAATTTCTCATCGTCTGGAGCTTGTGCACCAGAATTTAAAGCCTATGAAGCTGCTCCTGACATACCCAGTGCCGACTGCAGACGCTCTGCTGAGGTGGGACGTCGCTCTCGAGCGCTCAGGGAACGCTGAAGAAAACCTACGCCAACTATTAGACTGGTTTAATGTCAGGGGGGAAAAAAAAAAACACCATGATGCAAAAAGCTTAAATATGTTTGCCAGATGACCTAACTATTAAGTCAAAGAACAGTAAAAACCTCTGTGGAACCTAAATCGTGTATGACTGAGACTACAAGGGAAACGGTTGTTCGTGTAACGTAACTTCCATGCAATATGGTCCTACTGCAAGCCAGGGACTCCGGGAAATCTTTGGAAAAAGACGTTGCATATTACAATGGAAGTTTTATATTTTCATGTAAACTGAGGGTCTGAGCACTTAACAGAAAGAAGGAAATGAAGAATCCAGTGTGAAACTCTAACCAAAATGGTCTACTCTTAGAGGTTTATAAGTATGGTTACTGTTTTATCTAAAGTAAAATAAAACCTTTTCATTTCGCAGGAGCTCATATATAATCTGCTAGATTCAGGACTAAATTCTGCCTCATCTCCACCAGTAAAGCTCGCAGGGAACCGGGGGTACTCATTTCATCTTACACATCCAGACGAGGGAAATAAAACCAAAACCACTTGTCCCATCCTGTGCCACAGAGAATTACCACACTTCCACAAGGAAGAGTGTGTTTTTCACCAAGAAGGAAGAGCAGATATCACCTCTGGAGTCCCTCAACTCCTCCTAAATTTGTCAGATTAGGACAAAAGATTAGATTTGCACCTACAGACACACAACCACAATCAGTCCTCACCAACATTGATACAAGGATTTCTTTCAAGCTAGTGCCTTTTGCTGCTGTTGTTCCTCACCCCCAGCACAACCAGATGGCGTAATTTTAAATAAACCAAGAGCTCAATTCTTATCCCCCCAACACACCCATGTGTCCCTCTAGAAGCAGAAGACCCTTTAACATCAGCAAAATCGGCCCCCATTAATGTGCTGAAAAGCATCTTTCAGAAATCTCGGTGACATTCAAATTAGAAGTGATGTCCACCAGATGTTCCAAATGAGCCACATGTTTCAGAGGGCAAGTACCTTCAGCTCAGGGGAACCACATTTGCTTTGCCTGAGCTCCTTTTTACACGCCGAGTGCTCAGATACATACAGTCTCCCACACATTCATAAAAACTGACTTGTTAGTGCACCCAGACACCCGTGCAACACCGATTTTTCTGATGAACATGACCTCTGAGTGAGTAGACCCCATTCTTGGCCATGCCAGCCCTGGAAAGAGGGGGTGTCCTCACCCCCGGGGACAAGGCTGTCCCCTGTCCCCGCTGCTATCTCCTGCACTCCAGCTCCATCCTCTCTGAAAGGGGTGTAGAGAGGTGGGCATCGGTCTCTTCTCCCAAGGAACAGCCGATGGGACAAGAGGAAACGGCCTCAGGGTGCACCAGGGGAGCTTTAGGATGGAGATTGGGGAAAATTTCTTTACCCAGGGTCATTAAGGGTCATTAAGCCTTGGCAGAGGCTGCCCAGGGCAGTGGTGGAGTCCCCATCCCTGGAGGGATTTAAAAGCCGGGCAGACGCGGTGCTGAGGGACATGGGTCAGTGGTGGGTTTGTCAGTGTTGGGTTGATGATTGGACTTGATGATCTGAAAGGTCCCTTCCAACCCAGACAATCCCATGATTTTATGATTCCTCACTGGTCCAACGCAGCACAGCCCGATAACCACCCACATGCTCAGACCTGCGCCCAGCAGGGTCCCAGAAACCGTTCAGGAGACACAAATCCTGCTTTTAAGACAAATACATTTCAACATTAGCCCGTATCCACGTGCCTGGTCACTCACAGGGGACCCAAGGGACAATTTTAACACTTGGAAAAGCCTGTGGGATACAGACCTGCACGGGGCAGAGCCCAGAGCCGTACAACTGCTGTGACTCCCTGGGGATGGAGCAGCAATGGCAGGCAATTAGCCCAAAAAGAAAAGGGCTTGTCTTTTGATTTCTTATTCAGCTGAAACCACTTTATGACATTTTCCAGAGACCATAACGTGACATTAAAGCAGAAAAACTGGCATCACAGCTAACATGACTTTGCACAAACAGATGCTGCACAAACGTGTGCTACGGAGAGGATGTGCAAACACCATCGGGGTCTCACGACAAAAACACAGGGACAGCACCCAAAGAGCTGGGCTGTTTGAGAGCTACAGGCTGCCTCGAGCAAAAAAATAAAGAGAATGAAGAGTGTAGAAGTGATCCTAACGTGATAAAAACATGGCATAACAGATCGCATCGCCTATCACAGGACACACGTCCTCGGCTGACAGGCAAGATAACAGCACCAGTGAAGATACAGTTAAAAACCACTTCCTTAAACCACAGCATCCCCTGAAGAGGAGCACTGCTTCCCACAGCCCCACCAGCCTTTCTTTTTATTCCCCCCCCCCAAGCTTTATCGTTCTGATGATTTTTCATTATATATTGTCAAATTCCTCACCGCTGCTCAAATGCACAGTAGGCAAAGATCCCTCCCCTCCATCCACCACCGAGTACACAAACAAGGGAGAAACAACACGGTTCAGCCTCCCAGTAATGCAAAAAATTTTAAACTGTGTTCCCTAATGAAGTGCACTTGTTGATATTTCTTCAGCCGCGTCCCCTCCCACGAAGCCAGAAATGCCTTTGAGATAACCGAGGGCAGAGGGAGCAGGCTGCTCTCCGAGTCAGATCCTCAGCTGCGTTTGAAGTGACCCATTCATGTAAAAATAAAAAAAAATAAAATAAAAATAAAATAATAATAAAAAAAAAATATGTCTGCCACAAAGCCAGGGTGCCCTTCGCTTTTTCTAATAAACATACCAAATGCGCCAACTCGCTCCTCCGAATTTTTCCATGCACGACCACACCACTCCCCACATCGCTGCACGCACCCACGAACAAAGCACAGCAACCCAAAGCCCTATTTAGTCCAGCGCTCCTGAAAGTACTAAAAATGCTTTTAAGGTTCCCCTGCGGGTAATAATAAATAACTCTTGCAACCCCCCCCGCCTCCACCAGAGTCCCGTCAGGTCTCTCCTGCCCCAGAGGCCTGGCAGCTCCACAGGAGCAAAGGCCACCCCACCAGAAAGCACTGATTGGTAGCTAGAAGGTGCCACCTGGTAAAACTCCTGGGGTTCAAGGTGCAAACACAAAGACTTTCTTTTAAGTTCTCCATCATTTTCAGAAGTCTCTGTCCTGCGCCGGCAGTTAAGGTGGCAGGAACAGCGATGCCAACACCACTCCAATCTCAGCTGGGCACAACTTCTGAGAAGTCCCTGCTAGAGGGACCTGCACAGACATCTCCAACGATGGAGTTTGGCCAAAAAAAATCCATAAATCTGCTCCATTTTAACCACTGTCTAAAGCCTTTATTATTATTCTAGTACACTGAGATGCTGCAAAAGCTGCCGATCTCTGCTCCTGTGAGGAAAGAGAAAGTTTCAACCCCAAAATTGCTAATCAAGGGAATAAGCAGAAAACTGAAAATCTCTACTAATTCAAAGAGGAGGAAGCAGCCCGCAGCCAGGCCCCCGGCACCTTGAAGCAGCAGCAACTCACAAACCAAAATAAGGTCATTAGAGAGCTTTGGAGGGTTGGAGTCTCTGGCTTCCACAGAGGGACGGCGGACGTGGCCATGGAGGTGGTATCACACAGCACAAGGTCAGCCACGCTAGAAGCTCAGCAGGACAAGAGCGGCCACATCCAAGGCCTTACATCAGTGTTTTGGCTACACTGCTTTGCAGTTCAGCTAAAGGCTCCCTGTTTTTCCACCAGTATCTTTGCGAGAAAAGCTCCCGGAGCAGCAAAACGCGGTGCTCAGGGTTCACCAAAGCCTTAAAAGAGGGCTCTCCTACAACACACCAGCTGGAAGGGCCAACTCGGGCAGATGCCACACACGCACTACCGATGCAGAGCTATCACACAAGGAATACCTTCTTAACGAATAATTCCTAAACCCACCATTTCTGAAGATGGAATAAATCCAAATGGCTTTTTCCCCCCATCCCATGTTAAGAGGGAAAGGTCTTCTCCTCACATGTCTTTTCACGCCTTTGGCACAGCAGTAGCAATTGGGAGCACGCACCCAAACAAGCTTGTAAATAACCTTAAAAATATGACAACAGGTATTCTTTTTTTCCCCCCCTCTTTCAATGCATCTACATATCTTTAAGCTTATTTATGTGTACCGCCTGGCTTGATTCAGTACAAGGAACTGTGTTTTGTGCTAGAAACACACAAGGAACACTCTGCTCTACACGGGCTACCGCACCTCAAGGATCACCACTTCCTCACCTAAAAAGGATTTTAGCAATTTCAGCAGGTTTTAACACTTTACTGAATGCCTCGCAAGTGCAACCGGGCTGTTTTCACTCCACCTGCTAAAACAGAAGGAATAATTCACCTTTAACAATGATTTGCCACCAGACATAAAACAAACATTAGCAAAACCAAACAAACAATAGCTTTGAGCTTTCTAAGCAAAAGTCCTTTCCCTTTCAGTTGTGCAACCTTTTGTCTGAGCCAGCCAAGAATTCGCTGCCAGAGAAGAATTTCATGCTTAATCAATTTTTGCCTCGCTTCATGTTTGTAGGTATCTGAGTTCCGGAAAATCCAGCGTGATCACGATGCCCTCTGTAATCAGGGCAGCATCTGAGGATGGAGGAGAGTATCAGCCTGTGAAAAATGCCAGCTGGTTTTACAATTTCTTTTATTTTCTAATCCAGGCACTTAATCTGCTGCCAAAGGCCTTCTCCAGCACAGAGAAAGCCCACCTGCCTCCTGCTCTGCACAGCAGCCTGGATTTACAGGTGTATGCACAGCTTTATTTCTGGAAAACACCTCTGTTGCTCCCGTGTAGATGCCCACACGGGCAGCTGCAGGAACGACACGGAACCACAAACTGGCCCTACAAAGCTTTTACAGACCCACCGTGTGTGAGAGAGATGCCTCGCTTGGAGGGAAAGGTCACCAGTCACCTACCTGACCATGGAAACCTTCACGTGTGCTGATCCGAAAGGTCACTTCACTTTAATCCCTACAAAGTCTGAGACCAAGCTTCCTAAACTTCTCCCGTTCTTTTGCCATTTGATCCGAGCGAGCTGAATCTCTTCTCATGAATGCATTCAGCAGGGTAAACACACACAAGGCAAACACTGCTGACTGTCTATCCCAGGTATTACAGCTTCTCATATAAAAGGATTTAAAAATTAAAAAATAAAGAGAAAAGCATTTTCTGCCCAGGGTTTTGTGTACATCACTCGTTTGCTTGCACATATCTACATTAAAGAAAAAAATTGTCTTTTTTCCGCCGATAGAAAACACAGAATTAATTTCCAAGATGATTCCTCAGACCCTCATGACCCCCTTTCATCGTCAGTTTTCTCTCCCGAAACAAGCCCCATCCCAGCTCTGACACTGTCTTTACTTCCCCAAAAGAGAGGGCTGTGCTGAACAGGTGGCAGCAACAACCATCTCCTCCAGACTGAAGCATCTGGGGGTGAATATCACCTCTCCCCCCCCTCATCTGGACCCACAGGCCAATTTTCTTTGAAATACGCCTTGCGGTCACCAAAAAGAGACGTTTCAATTCATACATGAGTGCATACACAAAGAGGGACAAAAAAAAACCCTCATCTCGCCTCCAGAACACAACAGAAAATGGAAAATGGGAAGAAAAAGCGAGAAGCAAAAAAAACCCATTAAGTCTGTCCCAGCCAAAACCAGTACAAAATGAGATATTTTTTTTTTTAAATGCAAAGAGAAAAGATGCCCTGAAACACCAGAAAATAAACAAAATAAACGCTGCTTTTCAGCTTCTATGTAACTGAGCCTTATAATAAAAGACTTTAAAGGAAAGGCGACTTCAAAGAGCCAAATGCCAGCTGCCAGGTCCCCACGCTATTTGGAGAGGCACACAGTGGGATTCCCAATGTGTCAAACACATGTTCCCAACGGGAGGGTGCCAACGTTCCCATTCCCTTTCCCCAGGGGTTACGGCAAGTGCTGGGAAGTTGGGAGATGTTATTTCTAATCTCTGCCCCGTTGCTCCGTTTTCAGAGCAATTCAGGCTTCCTTCTTCAAAAGGGAAGGAGTGTAACTCTCCCTCATCTTCCACAGCACCGCGAGGCTTGTGAAAGATTCATGGATAAAAGGTGCCTCAAAGTACAAAAGTTCTTGTTTTATTTACCAAAAAGAATATTGCGTATTTGCCACACTTAGCTACTCATTTACATGATCAAGAGAACAGGCATCTGTACGTGAAGCTCTGACAAGGAGCAGAACAGGGAGAGGATCGCGGGGAACATGACGACTCGGAGACTATTTTAAGAAGCTGCAATTTCTAGAGAACAAGATTCACAACAATTCGAGTTACCTGTAAGCTAGATGCTATCAGAAAAGGATTCAAATTATTACCAAACGCTTCCTGGCTCGATGCACAGCACGCTTTAATAATTATTACTACATGAAACTGACTTATTCCGTTCCCCTGAAGAGCGCTGTTGGCCATCGAGCAACACCTGATGCAAAAGCAACGAAAAACAAGCTGCGAGCCAACGGCTTCTGGAGGGGTGGGATGTCAACCCACCCCACAGCCCTCAAAAGTGGGACCACACCAGGCAGCGGCGTGTCTGCCCACCAGCTCCCCACTACAACTCCACACGCCGTATTATTTTGACGCTAGGTAACACGCCTGCCTACTAAGGTGGAAAATAATCATTTAGATTGGCAGAATTAAGCTTATTATGTCTGAGAGAAGAGACAAATACAAGGCTGACCTTACGTATCTGTGAGAGCCTACAGATACGCAGAGGTTTTCATATACGCCTGCTACATCAAAGCTCTATTTGACCACGTTTTAAGTTAAATATTTGTGATAGTTAATTTATTTGATCTTCTGTATTTGCGAGGCTGAAAGCTGGGCAGAAAGCCCTTTGAAGCGCTCCCAAACACACTAAATTATTGGAAGCGTTTGTCAGAAAACTGCTGTATGAACTCTGCCAAGTTATCTCCATCGCTTCACAGCCCCTTTGGGTAACGGTGTCACCCACCTCTGCCCGAACATCTGGCTTCAGAACTCAGAACCGCCCCAGGAAGGCGCTGCATTAATTCATTTGCTTCTTTTACAAGGTGGGAAGCAGGACAAGAGGAGTCAGCAGAGGGACATGCCAGAGCATCAGATGGATGGACCAACCAGAATTTTTGGATTGAACAATTTGCTGCTTCATTTTAATTGCTGGCTTCTGAAAGACTACAGAAACTTTGCCAATTTGTGCAACCCTCTATTCTTCACTTTTGGCCTCGACTGTACAGTCATTTCGCAGACAAACAAGTAACAGATGTACAAGCTATATTCACTCCTTTTATAGTAAAATGACTTCTGGCCAAATAATGTATATTTTCCAAAAAAACAACCAACCCAAACACAAAAAACACCCCACTAATTCTTGTATTTTAAGATATCTCCCACGGCACCCAAACACACACTAAAAAACCTAAGACTTCTTCATATGCTCCTGGAGGCCCCAGGGATGTTCTGTCCAGGAGCAAGTTCTGCCCTCGGCCAACCTTCCTCATGGAGGAGAGTGGCCAGAACAGGTCACAAGGATCGGAGAAGGCAAGGGCAGCTCTGAGGACTCCTGCTGCCATCACTTCTGCCCGCTGGACCCGGACACAACTTCTGAAGGGGCAGGAGGCCACAATGCTCTGCATTGTTCAGGCAAGGTGACAAAATAAGTCATAGCTTCTAGGGGTTTTCCCAAGGTTCCTTCTGACATGGGGAGCTTTCTCTGGGGCACAGACCAGGCTGCCATCACCCGAGCAGTCCCAGCACATCACAGGACCGTCCCCAGGGTGCCCGTGCGGAGGTGTCCCCACTTGCCTCTCCAGCCGGGAAGCGGTTGGGCACGTCTCCAGCTCATGATCAAGTACACACAGTTGCTCTCAAGAGCTGCAATGCCGAGCCCTGGAGGTCCACGCATCGCCCAGCACTCCTCTGAAGACCATTCATCTCCAATACAATACCGCTATTATGTCGCTTTATGAATATCCTCCCCAAATATATGTTTAACGCTGCACAGTTACAGAAGACAACCACTTGTTTTGTTAGAGGTCCCATGGTAAATTGAAAGCTAACACATGTTGAATCTCTACAGTATGTTAGTTATAGCTGAGTATGGGCAAGTTATACATTATCCAAGTCTTTATGCAATGAAACACTTGTGAAAGGCAGCAAGGCACTATTTTAGGAAGAGACACAGCCTGGGACAAATTAATGCTTATATTTTCTAACACATCCATATATAATGTTGTGCCTCTTGAGTTATTAAAACTAACAAAACAGAGGATCAAGGTCAAAATAATCAGTGCTGAGTAAAACAATACTCAATTAAAACAGGGGTGCACCCCACGTACCCACAGCCCTTTGCAGAGGTGACTGGGAAGGCGGCGTTTCTCAGCGGCACTGCTCCGTGGGGAAGAGCACAGCCCTTCGGTTTTAACTGCTGCAACCCTAAAACTGCTTGTTTTACTACACTGAGCCCTCAGAATTGAAATTGGCAGGACGTGATGAATGGGAGATTCCTGCTTTTTAAGCAAGAGCAGCTGAAAGTGCTTTTACCTGACTGTCTGGCTGAGGCCTTTGGCTCCAGTGATGCTGCAGCTCCTAAGAGCCGGAGGCTGAGGCTAGATATTTTTAACTCAATTATAAATCAAATTGAATGAGTTGGTGTCACTTATTTCCCATACCAAATTCCCAAACGGACTCTCCCAAACAAACAAAGAAGAAAACAAACAATAATTCAGCTCAGTTTGTCTAAAATGTGGCCGCTCGCTGCGGAAGTCTTCCAGCGGCCGGAATCGCCGCTCCGCTGCTGGGAAGCACGTTTCAAACTGCTCCTCTCCCAACAGGCAACGTTCAGTTTCTGCTCCTCAGCTGGTTTTAAGGTCTAATCTTCTGGTTACCAAAGAAAATCACGTTTACCTCTCCCAGCAGCTAGAAAACCCTTTGGAGCACGGCACGCTCCATCCACAAGCGCTCCCGGCGGATCAACCACCACCCTGCAGAGCCGTGCCTTCGGATGGTTGGACGTGATGGTTGGGCTCAATGATCTGAAAGGGACCTTTCAGCCTAGACAGCTCTATGATTCTGCTGTCAGACACACCTCCTGAGGACACAGCATCCCAAAGGGACCTGGAAAAACCACCTGCTTCTCTTCCAGTTTCCTTTATGGCTTGCTGCACCGGGAAGTATTTTGATCCTGATCATAACATGCTTAATTCAAACTCAAGCAGCAGCCCAGACGTTTACAAATAAACTGATGCTGAAGAGAGTCACTGCATTAGCATGTTTTGCATAATTCATTTCATCGAGCAGTGGAGTGCTCTTCAGTTCCTGCTCCATGCAAGGTCATGATGGCAGCACAGACACGTGCTCCTCCATGGTTTGATCCAGGCATCAGCCTTCCCTTCCCTGCCCGACCCAATCGCACCAAGGAGGAGGTCCTGGGAGATGCTGGTGTGACCTCCAGGCCTTGGTCACCGTCTCTCCTGGAAGACCACCCTTGAAAACTATAAGGAGGACAAAGACCTTACCATTTACCACAACAAGGGTGGTGAGACACTGAACAGGTTGTCCAGAGAAGTGGTGGAGGCCCCATCCCTGGAGACATTCAAGGCCAGGCTTGATGAGGCTCTGAGAAGCCTCATCTAGTTAAAGGTGTCCCTGCTTACTGCAGGGCAGGGTCAGACTAGATGACTTTTAAAGGTCCCTTCCAACTCAACACATTCTATGATTCTATGATTTTTTAAAAAATTTTAAATTTGCAGTTTCTGTTATCTAAGAACACTCTGTTTATCAGTGCCCCGTTAGCACCATGATTTAAAAGGAGCTCAAAAAGAGTCAAGTTGATGACGCCCTTTCACATGACGAGGGGGAAGGGTTTGACCCTGAAAGAGGGGAGATTGAGATGAGATGTGGGGAAGAACTTCTTTGCTGTGAGGGTGGTGAGAGCCTGGCCCAGGTTGCCCCAAGAAGCTGTGGCTGCCCCATCCCTGGAGGGGTTCAAGGCCAGGTTGGAAGGGCTCCTGGTCCGGTGGGAGGTGTCCCTGCCCAGGGGTGGCACTGGATGTTCTTTAAGGTCCCTTCCAACCCAAACCATTCCATGATTCCGTGAAGCTTCACGCTCGGTTAGGCACAAGTCAGCTCACCCACATCTGCCAGGCACATCCCCTCACACACCAGACATGGCGCAAACGACACTAAACTCCACCAAGGGACATCACTGTACCCTGTTGACTCCTTACAACAAGTTGTGCAGGAGAACCTGCAGTGAAAATAAAGAGATCAACTTAACGTCCCTCCCCATGCTACAAGTCTGCATGAGGTATCGGTGCTGGTGTGGGACCATTTCAGCTAGACAGACGTTCTGATGGTGCCACCAGAGCACAAACCAGGAGTCCCTTCCCGGGCCACATCCTGCTCATGACCACTCCAGAAGCTGCTGCTCAAAACCAAGTGTCACACCTTGCAGAAAGACAAGCAGTTGGGTCAGCAAAGAAAAGCAAAAGCAAAACTGGGATCTATCACAGGGGTTTTCCACTCCTAAATCTGAACCGTGGGCTGCATTCATCCTCACTTCTCTGCAACCGACTTGGAAGAACAGCAGCAACAACGCCGAAAAACGAGCTGGAATGCTGAAAGCTTGAGACTAAAAATCTATCTAGGGGAAAAGGCAGGAACTAGTCCTAGATTTGCCCTTTAGTAACACCCTAATGACCAAACAAAAGATCAGAAAGTGAATGTCAAAGCTTGGTTTCACTTCAGGACATACTCTGAGCTGCAAATAACAAGGGAAAAATCCCAGCTACTCCTCTAGGGTCTTTTCCTCCCTTAGCTAAGAACTCACAGACCAAGATAAACCACCTTTTCTAGCAGGGGAAAATAATGTTTTATTCAGCAAGTGTAGCCCTCAAAATGAAAGAAAAAGACTGCCAGGACCCTGTTAAAAACAGCGGTGGTGTCGATCCCAGACGAAGCACCAGACGGGTCCCTTTCTCAGGCGTAAGGAGAACACAGCACCCAAATCCCAGCAGGGAAAAACACTCCCCTTCTTCTATTAAGTAGCCAGACCAGCAAAGGACATGGGTTGGTAATTAGCCTACCCACCTTCAGACAGCCGGTTTATTTCAAAAAGGATTTGGACTCTTTAAAAAGTTGCTTGGACAATTTACAATCTTTGCCGAATGATGCAAAGGCCTAATAAAAATAACAAGTACCACCATGTATTTTTGAATAAACACAAGGGGAAAATAAATTATTTTTGTTGGGTTTTGTGTTTCTGCTGGGTTTTGCTACTCAGGAGGAGGAAAGTAAGTTTCAGTAGACTTTAATACCTTTTCATGCAGCACAAAAAGCTTAAGTGATTTTTAAAAAAAAAAAAAATCTGAAAGACTAAAGGCAGACTCCAGTGGCTCTAAGTCATTCCATCATCGATCGAAAACAATTCAACAGCTACTGTTTTAGCCAAGATCGTCTCGTAAACCCTGAATTTCATTTTGTGTCTCTCAAATTCTTTCCACGGCATCACCCACTACACGCAGCGCCGCAGAAGAGACCATTTAATGCCTCGGGGCCAAGTTTTGCATGACCTTCCTTGTGAAGACAAAATAAAAAAAAGCCATTATCTCGCACGCAGGGGTAAAGGAAGTTGATAGAGATGCTCGATAAAACTTCAAAGCACCAGAGGGAAGATGATGGTGCAGGCCAAGGGTGAAGGACCCGGCAAGCCCAAGGGCCACTGCACACAAGTCATCCCAGACATGGGCAGGGTCAGGGTAAGGAAGTGCTGGAGAAGGTACAGCAGAGGGCTACAGAGATGATGAGGGGACTAGAACATCTCTCTTACGAGGAGAGGCTGAGGGACTTGGGGCTTTTTAGTCTGGACAAGAGAAGACTGAGGGGGAAACCGATCAACACCTATAAATACTTCAAGGGTGGGTGTCAGGAGGATGGGACCAGTCTTTTTCAGTGGTGCCCAGGGACAGGACAAGAGGAAATGGGCACAAACTCAAATATAAGAAGTTCCATCTAAACATGAGGAGGAACGTCTTTGCTGTGAGGGTGGCAGAGCCCTGGAAGAGGCTGCACAGAGAGGTGGTGGAGTCTCCTTCTCTGGAGACATTCAAACCCGCCTGGACACGTTCCTGTGGGACCTGCTCTGGGTGGACCTGCACTGGCAGGGGGTTGGAATAGATGATCTCCAGAGGTCCCTTCCAACCCCGTATCATCCTGTGATTCTGACCCTGTGCTGTGTAGAAGCCCATCCCCTCCCCAGAAGATGACTTTGGCCACCACACACAGCAGCTACAGCGTCCTCCCCCCGAGCCCTGCACAGCAGAGGGTACAGATGGAAAGCAGGGTCTGTACTGCAAAAAAACCACAAAACAGCTACTCACACCTAGAGGGAAAAAAAGTACCAATCCTGCCAAATTCACAGATGTGCAGGTTTCTCACCACGTTTTTTTCCTCACCTGAAGAAGTTGATTGACCTGTTGTTATTCGCCTTAGACAAAAGCAGAGCAATTTGCAAGGAAATATGACACGATGATGGGTTTATACAACACGCAGCAGAAAAAGGATGAGAGAACCTCTCTGCCATCGTTACCGTAACTGGGTTTGCAGCCCCAGGCTCTCGCACCCACCCAGGATGTCCCTGCAGAGCACCCCACCGGGGACAGCCCAGGCCCTTTGGGGACCAGGTCCAGCCAAAGCCTGGGCATCCAAGAGCCATCCCTTTCACCTGGGGTTTGGGACAAAAAAAACCTCCTCCTTTCCCTGGGGCTATGTGGAGCTTACGAACAAGTGACACACGCAGTTTGACAGAATGGGTCCATACCTCCATCATTAGAGCCCAAGAAATTAAGGAGATTATTTTGTATGGAAAAAATGGCACACAGAAAAACATATGCCTCTACATCAGCTTTACGTCTCCCAGGTTTCCAGGATCCGAAAATAATTTTAGGAATGTGACTAACTTGGTAGTAGCTAAATACCCACCACAGTACCCTTGTATTCCAGACATTAAGAAAAAAAAAAAAAAAAATATATATATAGTTTTACAAAAATATTCTCCTGTGATGTCTAGGTGGAAAAACTTACAAATGCCGTCTACTGATTTACAAGGCAGCCTGACAGATGTGTCACCACCAAGCACTACTTCACACTCTGAATTTAACCCTTCAGAAATACATACATCTAACAGCGTGATTTATTGGATTGTTTCTTCAAGCAAAAGGTGTCATTGCTGGGATCATTTAAACGAGACCTCGAGGAACGAGCCCAGAGGCAGAAGCCTGTCAGAGACAGGGCCTGAACAAGAAAACACAACGGGTCTCTTCAAAACCCGAATTTTAGAAATCTCCTTTTCCTGAAGGTGGTTCCTGAATCTAATTCAGTATCTCTCAACTTCCACAAAACCAATACAAATTACACCTGATATGAAAGCACAGGATCTCAACTGAAATTCGTCCCAAGAGAGTTCTGTTAAACTTAGGAAGTACAGCCAGGAATCCAGTGCCCCACCAAAGCCAGGGAACTAATACTACCTCGCAGATCTCTCCTGCAGCCATGTCATGCTCTTTAATGACTTGCAGACTCCAAACCATACATATTATAAAACAATGCATAATATATTTGATAGAGGATTAGGAAGAGGAATGGAAAACAGCTGGGAAGCGTTACAGAGTTTTCACACTGAGCTTTCGAATTCTTCAGCAACAGACACCAAAACTCCCTCCCTCGACTGGTGCGGAAAACGATGCTCGGGCAAAATCCACTGTGAAGGAGGAAATTCCAGCGGAACGAAGACGTTCCTCTCGGCAAAGCCTCGCGTGCGTTCAGCAGAAGCAGGGCTGATGCTCCACCACGTTAAACCCAGGACGGAGCACGCCTGGGCCGGCAGAAACTTCTCCTCCCCTCCACGCTCCCCTCCATCCTGCGGGACCGGGATCGGGGCACAGAAGACTCCTTTGTAAAACGAACCACCGCTTGGTGAGGGGTAAGAGGATATTTCCTGTTAGCCTCGCCGCAGATCTGTAATCCAGCAGTCAAATTATGTCAATCACAGCTCATTAGGCAACGATTTACCCTGCCAACTCTGTCCTGGCTGCTTCCTCCAAACCATGTGTCGTTTGCAAACGTGCAGCCCCGTTACCGGTTGGGAGGAAGACCACCCTGATGCAGGAGCTGGAAGCCTGGCTTTTACCCCCCCGATCTCCACACCCGCCCCACCGGACGGTGGTGCCACGATGTCTAGGGAGACGTTCGGCCCGCTTGGGCTGCAACAGCCCTCACTCACGCCCAGCAATGGCTTCCTATGGAACAAACTAGGGTCGGTTACCAAAATTCATGATTTACGCACACTCGCCCCATGTGTCCATAAGAGAAAGCCAGGAAAAAAGTCCAACACAGCTGAGGAGGAAAAGGGAGACGGTTGGGGAAGGGATGATGGAGGGAGGTTCCTGCAGACGAGCACCCGGGGGGCTGTGCCGGAGCCGGGATCCAGCTCTCCCTTTATCCAGCACCCCGCAGGGGCAAATGGGGAACTCGGTGGCAATTACACGCCGCCACTTCGCTGGACTTTACACCCTTGTGTAAACATGAAACTAAGGGAATTCTTTCACGTGGCCTGCCAAAAGGGGAGAATTCACATCAGTTTGAGGGGACGGAAAGAACAACACAGCCTACAGACAGAAACCTGGAACTCTCTCAGGTTATCCTCCACGGTTTTTCTCTTTGAAATACATCAAATATGATGCATTCCTGAAACACACGAACAGACCTTGGTCCTCACTAGCAGAGAGGAGTACAAATCACAACGCAACTAACAAGCCAGGGAAGCACACTGACTACACCAGTCCCAAAAACAGGCCCATGGGGAAAAGCCCCTCCTGTTCTTTGCCCAGCAGACCAAGAGGTGAGACGCAGCCAGGCCCCTCCTCGCTGCCCTTCACCTCGGTCGGGCAGTGCCACACACACCTTACAGAGTTTTCACACTCGGCTTTTCAATTCTTTGGCAATTCTTTAGCTCAGCGCATCCTCGGTGGCATCGTAGCGGACCGGTGGAGCGCATCAGCACAGTTAGATCAGAGAGCTTCACCCAAAAAGTGTGACCTGGAGCGTTTCCCATCATCTCCAGGTGGCAATTTACACCACCTCAGACCTCGAAGAGCGAGGCCAAGTGAGGAGGCAGTGAGGCGACTACATGCATTTCAAGTTGACAAACTACTTCAACAGCGACCTTCCTCGAGACTAAGCCCAGCAAACACAAGGTAGTGCACACGTGCATCACCTCTAGGCACACTCACCCGTTCCCCTGCTGGAGGGACCACAGAGCTCCTGGAAAAGATCAGGAAAGTACGTCCAAAGCGGAAAAAATATAACAACAATGTCAACGTCACATCACTTGCTGGAAAAACGTGACCAACCTGCACTTTCCTCATGGACGTGCAGGTGTTTCAGAGGGCTGTGGCTCACTGCGCTGGTTTTGCACAAGGAGAAATGAATAAAACTTGAAAATACCCTGCACAGGAGGAACCTTTCCCGCACGGCCCCGCTCTTTACCCACAGAAACGGGGTCGAAGCCCTCAGCGCGGTGGCTGTGTACCCGCATGCGGCCACAACTCAACCGAGCTGCGTGTTCATCAACGTCAAAAACAGTCCTGGAAATTTCATTAGCGGAACGAAAATTGCTATTGTCAGCAAAGCCCTTCGGGACCTCACCAGGGCTCTCCGAGTGTGCGAGCAACCCTTGTGCCAGGCTAATTTCTTAAGACAGCACATAAAGAAGGTGAGATTTAGTCCCATAACCTTCAGCATCTCCTTCTTCATGCTCTCATCTCCTGACTAATCCTCTCTCCCTACAGAAAATATTCCTCATCTTTTTTTCCCCCCCCCGATCACCATTCCTTTCTCATTAATCCCTGCTGTTCTACTGCCTACCCAGTTCTGGGGTTTGACCAGTGGCACAGTCATCTTCCCCTCCGAGCCACAGAGAAAACAAAGTAATAACAGCCTGGGAGTTTATTCTTTCATAAAAGCGGTCAGATATTTCCTGGAAGCTGCAACAAGCACCAGCCATCCCCGGCTGGCTCCGGGAACAGGCTGAGGGTGATTTTTGGCCGTTCCAGAGGCGGCGTTTGGGCCCCATCTCGCAGCTCCTCCCGACGGGAGCAGAGCATCCAACACCCCATCTGTACAGACATGTGTCTGCAGGGCCTGCCGCTCCCTCCCTCCGGCGAAGCTGCACCGCTCGTCCTCTGACCCTTCATTTAAGTCAATCTTCTAAAAACAGATGCCACTTAAGTCCTTTCAAGTACCTCAAGAAATTGCAGGCGTGGTCCTGTTATCTCCCGTATTTATGTTATACCTCTCTTAAGGCTCTCTGCCTCCCCAAATGATGCCTCTTCCTTTTACTGATCCAACCAATCGGTCCCTAACTCAGAATCCCTAACACTGATTTTTCTCCCACACGCCATGCACGCAAATTAAGGCAGGCACCCTTTGGGGAAGGTTAAGATGAATCCAGGCTTGACTCCGAGCAAACACACCGCTTGTGGGGGGCATCTCCCACCCACAAACCATCCCCGGGGCTTCCCCCCGGCAAGCGCAGTGCGAGACCGGGCTTTTTTTCCGCGGCGCCTAATAATCGTAGCATCTCACTCGCCATTTGGCTCGTCAGTGGGGGTTCCTCCGCTGAATAGGCTTATTCTTTTCTTAGACATGATAATCTAATTGGGTCTAACCAGAAATAATCCCCAACACACACCAGTTTGTGAATCCTCGCTCAGCACCGGGAGTATTTTAAATACCGGGAAGGTGTGTGGGGGGGGGGAGGTGTTGTTGCGCTGGTATCTGATAAGGGAATTAATTACTCCCGCAACAGCTCGCCTGGCCGGGTTTCATACGGCGTTTCGGGGAGCTCGGGGCACGGCAGGCACATGGGGTTTATTCCTCCTCCTCCTTCTCAGCTCCTGCTTTTTCCCCCCCCCAAGCCTGACTCAAAAGTAGAGGAGGGCACGGAGGAACAGGCGGGTCGTTATAACGGGGGGGTTCGCCCGGCCGAGCGCCCAGGGAAGCGCTGCCCTTCCTCGGGAAGCCCTCCCGGGATCGGTGGGGTGGGGGGGCTGTCTCAACCACCGGGTCCCCGGCGCTCCCCGGGTGAGAGGAAAAGAACCCAAATAAAGCCCAGAGCCCGGCAGCACGGAGCCAGCCCCGGCCGGGACCGGGGGGACCGGGGTGTCCCGGGGTGGCGTGGGGGGGATCCCGCCGCCCCGGCCCCCTCCATCCCGGGCTGCGGGCGGCCGCCAGGCCCTGGCGAGGCCGCACCGAGCCCCCCCCCTCCCCGCGGCCGCCGACCACCGGCACCGGGGCCGCTCCCCCTTCCCCCGCCGACGGCACCGCTCCCGGCGGTTCCTCACCGGAGGGGCAGCGCCCGGCGTGAGGGAACCGCCTGGGCTCGGGGAAAGGGGGGGGGGGGTGGGAAGGCGGCTCTTCGGGGGCTCCCGAGACAAAGAGCCGCAGCCGCCGCACACGCCTGGCCCCCGCTCCGCTCCCCTCCGGCCCCGGGGAGGGGGGAGCCCACCTGTGCCGCCGGCTGCGGGGACAGCGCGGCGGGGCAGCTCCCAACTTTTCCCCCTTCCCCGCCGTCCCCCCCCCTCAAAACCCTCACCCCACCTTCCCCCGGGGCCGGGCGCGGGGGCCCCGCAACTCCTCCCCGGCCCCTCTGCGGAGGGCCCCGGCGGCCCGACCCGCTCCCCCCGCAGACAATGGGGGCTCGGCCACTCACCAGGACGACGGCGAAGCGCTCCTCCAGCTCTCCGGGCTCGGGCATGGGCAGCTTGAGGGGCACGCTGTGCGCCCTGAACTCCGTCTGCTGCGAGTCCACGCTCCCCGCGTTGCCCATGGCGGCGGCGGCGGCGGCGGTGGCCCCGGCGGCCCCTCCGCGCTACCTCCGCGCTCCGCGCCCGCCGAGCCAGGCGGGCTCCGCGCCCCGCGGTCGCCCTCTAGCACCGACGGCGGAACGCCGCCGCGCCGCCGCCCGTCATGGCTCGCCGCCCTCGCCCTCCCCCCGGGGCGGGCTCGCTCCGGCTCCGGCGGCGGCTCCCCCGCATGCCGCCCCGCACAAAGCCCCGCTCCGCCCCCCGGCCCGGGGCGCGCTGGGACTCGTAGTCCCGCCGCCGTCCGAGGGAGGGGAAGGGGCCGGCTGCGGACCCGCCTCGGGGGCGGGCGGGGGTGCGGGCGACCCCCCTCGGCGTCCATTTTGCCTCAGCCGGGCACCGGCGGCCTTACGTCCAGGCTGCTGGGACGGGGGTGTGGGGGTGCCGGGGGTCTCCCTCCGGACACGGTTGGGCGGACAGACACGGCCTGGGGGGCCTATGGGCGACCCCTTCGGCATCCATTTTACCTCAGCCGGCTTTCCCCCATGCAGGCTACCGGGCTGGGGGTGCTGGGGGTCTCCCTCCGGACACGGTTGGGCAGACAGACACGGCCTGGGGGGGCCTACGGGTGACCCTTTCAGCATCCATTTTACTTCAGCCGGCCTTCCCCCATGCAGGCGACCGGGCTGGGGGTCTCCCTCCGGACACGGTTGGGCTGACAGACGCGTCTTCGGGGGCCTGCGGGAGACCCCTTTGGCACCTGTTTTACCTCAGCCGGCCACCAGCGGCCTTCCCCCATCCAGGCTGGGGGCCTGGGGGTGCCGAGGGTCTCCCTCCGGACACAGTTGGGCAGACAGACAGGCCTCGGGGACCTGCGGGCTCCCCAATGGCGGGGAGGCCCCACCTGCCCCCCTGAGGGGCTGTCATGGAGTCTGGGCCCCCTCTTGCCACCCCCATGGAAAGGGGAACCATGGCGGGGGGATAAATGTCCCCAGGATCGGGGTGACACCACCTAAATTAATCTGTAATCGAGGCGATGCCGCCTGGGCATCATCGGGGGGATCATCCTTCTCCCAAGCGTTATCCAAGCCACCCGCTCTTCAGGTGTTATTTTGCATTTCTTTATCGTTCCTGGCGAGTTCTCTCCGACACGGCTTTTAAGCATCGTGGTGGTCAAAGACAGACCCCATTAATGGCTTAACCTGGGCTGTTTTCCAGGGCAGCACCGTACCTCAGTGAAAAACCTCCACAGCTCTGCCCGAGGGGGTGTTGACCCACTCGGTGACGGCTCCATTGCACCTATATCTCTCTTATTCTCCAGTCCAAGACCCCATTTCTCTCCTGTCACCCACTCGCTGCCAATCCATATCCCTCCGTCCTATCTTAACATTTCAATTACCCTTCCAGGGAAGAAGCATTTTCACTCCGCTTTCCCCTTCACCGCGACACACCAACTGCTCTTTCTCCTCCTGGCCACCGCCGCCGCCTTCCGTCCGTCCTCACAATTAGGGATAACATTAAAAACATCGTTAAAGGGCTTTCAGTGATCCTCTGGGAAGTTCTGCCCTTCGCTGCCAGCTGGTTCGGGAAATTCAGTAAATCTTACGAATCGAGCTACACGATGCTGGGATGTGGGAGCATTTCTGGCTTTGCCTGGTAGGAAAATGGTAACGATCCACATGGAGATTAATTTTGGGGGGGGGGGGTGAGGGAGCAAGAAGATAAGCATTATTGTTTAGAAAATGACAATTTCTTTATTTATGTTACTTAGGGTGAGAATTGTGTTTACGAAGGTGCCACAAATCACCGCGTTGGGAGTCACCTGCCGCAACACACACAATCCTGCAGCCAAAACCCAAGGACACCATGGTAAGCTTTTCCCTGTGTGTACTCTAAACCCACTACTAATTAAATGTCCTTGTTCTAATTGGAAAAAAAAAAAAAAAAAAGAAGGTGTCATATGTTCGCAGCTGGGACGGTGAATAACGCACCCTGTCCTGGCTTACCTGGACCACCTTGCCCGCGGGGCATCAGCCAGCCCAGAACTTGGCCCCAGCGATGCTGAAGATGTGGATTCCCGCTCCATGGGCACATTCGTGGAGAATTTCATACAATTGCTTTGTCAAAAACCTAAAATTCTCACAGTGTCCTCAACAAACAAAGTTTTAAAGCCTCAGACGGTTCTTGGGAGTTAATAACAGCGCCATTGTCAATAGTGAGGGAAATAGTAATAGATACGTTGCCTGATCTCTTTTATCTAGGCCTATCACAATTCTTTGCAAGATTAATTAGTTAATTAAGCTTCACAACACTGCTGTGAGATAAGGGAGCGTTAGACTTATCACAGAGAAGTCCAGGGCACGGGGCGCTGAAGGCGGTCTCTAGCCACGGCTCCCACTCAGGAGACTTAGTTTTCCCAATCAAGGGGAAATCAGCATTTTTAATTCCTTCTGGGCAAAGGGGGATGTTGCGGGGACCGGGAGCTGCTGCTGGCCAGGCATACCTGGGAAAGGGTAGGGTAATTGCCGGGCAAACTGCGTTATTATTTCACAGATATTTGCCTTACATTTAGGCAAGAAGCCAAAGGCAGCTCTAGATCATGCTATAAGGGCATATTCAGTTCAAAACCAGACTTGCAAATTTTTTAATGAAACTATCCATCCGTCCATCTGGCGACTGTTGAACATCAGTGCAGCAGCGCACGGGAAAGGAAGCCTTTTAAGAGAACAAGACAGGTTTTGGGCAATTTGTTGCAGTCTGTAACTGGGATGTCGACGTTTGCAAATGTCAAAAACGAGGGTGGCAGCATTGCTAAATAAAAAAGCTGCTTAGCTGGCTCACACGGAAGCGAAGGAAATTATTCTGAGGTAAAAATTAATAAACAAGACCTCCGTTTTTACATTTATTTATTTAAACTAAACAACCAGCCACACAATGCGTAGTTTACAGGGCTGGTCCCAGGCACCCGGGCGATTCCCACTGGGTGATGCCACCGGGGGTGGCATGGTCTGCTCCGGGGTTGGTGGCTGTACCAGCTCTGCAAGGGCTGCGTGCCACGGGCGCCTGGGGAATCTCACTGGGGAAGGAGAGGAATACTTCTCAGCCTTTCCTGAAGCTCACCGGTAGCTCTCTTTGTCACCAAAATCTCCACGTTAAATCAAAGCTGGAAGTTCAGGGTCACGCCTTTCCTAAATTTCCCTGAACCAGTGTCCACTTCTCTATCTCCAGACGAAACTCTGACGGGAAAATCAGATTGTTTTACGAACCTTCATTTTCCCCCCAGTGCTCAGCATTTCCCGGCGGACCCTGAGGTGACGTTTCAAGGCAAGTTCCAGGGGACCTGATTTAACGGTCTTGAAGCTGGAGGGTCAGCATCAGGCTTTAATAAATAGCTCCATCCAAGCTCAGCAGAGGTAGAGGTAGAATTCCTTCATAATAGAGATGTAGAGCAACCGTAAACTCCATCGCGAGAGCCAAGCGGCGCACACTTAAGAAGAGATTATTGATTGCAGCCCTTGAACAGCTGACCTTGCCTAGAAGACTACAGAGGACTTCTTCTGTAGTAAATGGGGAAAAAAATACAACGGGCTGCTTTCTGAGAACAGTCTTCTCAAGGAAGATCAGCTTTTGCAGGGATTTCCTGATGATGAGAAGTAAATACTTGATAGTCCATATCCTCACGCGCATCCGCTGCTAAAGAAGAGGCGGTTTCACTTTGCTCCGTCACGTTTTACCTTGTACAATATACAATATGCTATCCACTTCAGTGCCTATTAGTCTTTTATTTGTAGCAACTTCCTATAAGCACCAGAAACCTGCCTTACCTAGCCTCAACTGATTGAAGAAATAAGCTGCAAAGTAGCGGTCAGTCCTGTTAGCCTTAGTGTTAGCCTAGGTTGTCTTAGAACAGCCTGTGTTTTGCTTGAGAATTAATTAAATAGACATCTAGAAACCACACGGAAGCTGAAAAGTTCGCAGTCATTCCGAAGGACCTTACTAATTACCATACGGAGATGTGTTCCTCCACCACCACCACCAGCGCGTGAAGCCTCCTGGGCTTTGATCCTGCCTTCTGCCACGTAGGTGGGCACGGCTGCCTGGCTCCTACGGTCTCTTCCCCATGCCCGTGTCCACCTCCTCCTTGCGCAATCGCTGGTCCTGCGTCTTGCGCCGAGATCTGAGCCCGTGATAACAGATGGAAGCACTCGGTCCCAGTACACCGAGTTATTAGGTTCAGGTCTTATTAGCCCTCTGATTTTTCTCTGTCTGCTAGAAATTAAATTATTAACTTGGAATCTGATTTCCTGGCAGCAGCTACGCCCTGGTTCCGCTGCGCTGATGTCCTTGGCCTTGCTTCCAACGCTTGTTTGTGTAGATGGGATGCAGCTCCATCACAGCAATCCGTGATGGCGATGGCGATGAGATCTGCTGGGCACCGCTCCTCCACCAGCAGCAAGCCCTAAACATCACGCCCGGATCTCCGGCGGGAGGGTGCGTGGAGATACACCCAATTAATCCAAGACCAATCGATCCTTTTAGTCTCGCTGCGTCTTTCCGAGGCGTGGGGACACCTCCCAGCTGGTGGTACTGGACTAACAAGCCCAAGGCCAGGCTGTGCGAGCCCCGCACCCAGCGTGTGATGACACACGGCAACACGCAAGAGGGACAAGTGCAAATCTGATGGTATCTCTTTTTCTCCGCTTTTGAGGAGCTGACAATAACTTCGCGTCTTTCTTCAGACTTTTGATTTGTTCCTTAAAATAATGAAGGCTTCATGGGTGCGTGCGAGGGCAGGGTGGCACCAGGAGAAGCTCTCCTTAGTCCGGAGGGTGTGGATTTTCCGAGGAAGCCTGTGGATTTTCCGAGGAAGCCTGAGCAGACGCGTTTAGCAGAAAAGCTGCAGCGATGGCAAACGGTCCTGTTTCTGCCCCGATTCTCCTCTGCTGTGGAGTCACCCGTCCCACCGGGCTGACTCAAGGGCAGGGCTTGGACCACAGTTTGTTATCTGATGGCTTCAGGTGGGGGACACACAGCCCGATGCTCTCCTTAAACACTTGTGCCCAGTCCTGGTCTGTGCTGCTGACATCTGTTAAAACCAGCAGGGAGGCTGGTGAGCAGCCCATGGCAGAGTGGTTTGGGGTTTTTTTTAATCATTTTTCCTTCTTTTTCCCCTTGTGAGAGGTCTGCGACCCATTCCCTCTCCTACGGAGGGAAGCCTGGTAGAAAGAGCAGGTGCAGGATCACAAGAACACAATGGGAGCGGGCTCATTTTTACAGCAACTTTCTAATCGGTCCTGCCTGGACGCTGTCTCACAGCACTTTCCACCTTTGTAGAATCATAGAATTGTCCAGGTTGGAAAGGACCTCTCAGGTCATTGAGTCCAACCGTCAACCCAACGCTGACCAAACCACCACTAACCCGTGTCCAGCACCACGTCTGCCCGACTTTTAAATCCCTCCAGGGGTGGTGACTCCACCACTGCCCTGGGCAGCCTCTGCCAAGGCTTCACAACCCTTTGGGTGAAGAAATTTTCCCCAATATCCATCCTAAACCTCCCCTGGGACAACTTGAGGCCATTTCCTCTTGTCCCATCGCCTGTTCCTTGGGAGAAGAGACCGACCCCCCCTGGCTACACCCTCCTTTCCGGGAGCTGTGGAGAGCCAGAAGGTCTCCCCTCAGCCTCCTTTTCTCCAGGCTGAACACCCCCAGCTCCCTCAGCCGCTCCTCACAAGACTTGTGCTCCAGACCCCTCACCAGCTCCGTTGTCCTTCTCTGGACACGCTCCAGCCCCTCAATGTCCCTCCTGTCATGAGGGGCCTAAACCCCCTGTGGCTGCAGCGGTCAAGAGCTACGTTTAGAATCATAGAATCCTCTAGGTTGGAAGGCACCTTTAAGGAGTTAGGTGTTTGAGGGAACACGTCTCTTGCCTGCAGGCCCAGGTGGCTCTTGGTGGCACCATAGGGTTGAGGTGGACATTGGGGAAGGGTGTGCATGGAATCCCACCTCCCCCTGCCTATAGGCACAGACCAGCGGCGCTCTGGCCCCACATGAGCTGGAGTGGTTCCTGGGAAAAAACCTCCAGCAAGCAAGATGACTACTTCTTCTTCTCCGGACAGCTCATCTGCATGATTTGCTACAATTTGGAGAAAAAAATCAGTTGCAGAAAGCAGCACAATTTGTTCTGGGGGATGGAGCCCAGGGAGTGTCTGCTTTTAAAACCCGTCCCCCAGCGAGGCACTTACAGGGTGCTCGCTCATCTGTCAGGAAATCATCACAATTTAAAGCTAAATTTTCCATTGCGCTGAAAACGGGAGGATGCAGATTTGTCATCCCCCGCTCAGCCCGTGTCCCTCAGAGAAGGTTTCCGGGCCGGGAGATGGAGAGCGCGGGCTCTCGGTGCCCAGCCTGCCACCACCTCGCTGCGAGGGAACGGGGACACCAGTGGGATCTTCTGGTGTGATGCACCCGGGGCCGGGAGCTCCTTCATGATTTATTGGCAGGAAGGCAAGCAGACAAAACACAACTTCTGAAATTCCCAGAAAGGCCGGGAATTGTAAACGCTAATGAAACTGAGATAATGGAGCAGAAAGAAACGGTGGGGAAGGAGTCAATATTTAATAAAGTTTATATCTGAGCGTAAAGCAGCGCTTTCCAAACGGGGATGGAGACAGAGACTAGACTGGATGTGTCCCTCTGTGCCTTTCTCTCAGCTTTAAACTGGCTGCAAAACCAGCTTCTCTAGGACAGAAGCATCAGAATCCTTTTAAACATATTTTCTAACCTTTGTGGGCTGTTGTTATTCATTGCAAAGAGATTTTTCTCTCTTTTTTTTTTTTTTTTTTTTTTTCTCCTTTTTTTTTCCCCCCTCGGGAAGAGTTGCCGGTGTGTGTGGAATGGAGGGGCCGGAGTTCGGTCGGCTCCTCAGCCCTCGGCCGGCTGGTGGCTCCCGATGGCAGCCCCGGGACAATGGTGGCCATTGTGCCCGCGGCAGGAGGGGAGCTCGGTGTGCTTCCACCCAGCCTTCGCACAGAAACACATGCCCCACAAGTCCCCATTGTTCTCTTCCCACCAAAGGCTCTTGACAAAGAACTCCCGAGGATGGTTAGGCAAGAGGAATAAAATTAATTTAATTTTTTCAGCTGATAGAAGCTGTTTAGAGGCCTTAAATGGGTTTCCAGAACTCATGAGAAAAATATGGATTTCAATTTGTGGGACTGATTAATAACATTTGTCTCCCGGCGAGGCGGGGGGAGGGGGAGGATTTGCCGTAGCGGGAGCCGTGCACTCACTGGAAACACCTTTTGCAGCCCCGGCCTTTCACAGCAGGTTTTTCTGATCTCACCAGCTCTCTCTATCGACGTCCCGCTGCGGCCGGAGCCCCCAGGAGCACTGAGCTCCCCTGGCCGGGGCTCGCTGGGCATGGCCCCCACCTCAGCCCCCTCCATCCCATGGAGCCGGTGGGATGCAAATTTACGGACTCTGCATTTCCCAAGGGAGAAAGTTACCTGCATCCATGTCCACATCCCTGACAGCTGGAGAATCCAAGAATCCCAGCCTGGCAAGGGTTGGAAGGGACCTCTGGAGATCATCCAGTCCAACCCCCTGCCAGAGCAGGTCCACCCAGAGCAGGTCCCACAGGAACGTGTCCAGGTGGGTTTGAATGTCTCCAGAGAAGGAGACTCCACCACCTCTCTGGGCAGCCTCTGCCAGGGCTCTGCCACCCTCAAAGTCAAGAAGTTCCTCCTCATGTTTAGGTGGAACTTCTTATATTCAAGTTTGTGCCCGTTCCCTCTTGTCCTGTCCCTGGCACCATGGAGAAGAGTCTGGCCCCATCCTCTTGCCCCCCCCCCCCC